>JAOXNR010052331.1:0-16901 GCA_028571225.1 Parsonsia alboflavescens | reverse complement strand
AAACTTAAGAGATCCATCTATGGTCTTAAGCAAGCTTCAAGAAGTTGGAACATCCGATTTGATAATGCAGTCAAATCATTTGGCTTCATTAGAAAAGGGTTAGTGGAAGCAACATCACTTTCCTAGTTTTGTACGTGGATGACAACTTATTAATGAGAAATAATAAAGAAATGCTGAAGTCTGTGAAAGAATGGTTATCAAATACTTTCGCCATGAAGGATTTGGGAGAAGCATCTTATATCCTAGGAATTCGTATCTATAGAGATAGAGCAAAAAAGATAATAGGATTGTCTCAAAGACTATACTTAGACAAGATATTGAAGAAGTTTAATATGCATAAGTCTAAGAGAGGTCTGTTACCTGCAAGACATGGAAGTCATCTTTCTAAGCAGATGTCTCCCAAGACACCTGAAGGGATAGAGAAGATGTCTAATGTTCCATATGCTTCTGCAATTGAAGGTCTTATGTATGCGATGTTGTGTACAAGACTAGACATCGCCCATGCTGTAAGTATTACTAGAAGGTTCCAGTCTAATCCGGATCCAGAACATTGGCCTGCTGTTAAGACCATTTTTAAGTACTTGAATAGGACTAAAGATATGGTATTGATTTTTGGAGGAAATGATTTGAAAATCAACGGATTCATAGATTCTGATTTTCAATCAGATGTGGATGATAGACAGTCTATCTCTTGGTTTATCTTTAGTTGTAATGGAGGAGCAGTAAGCTGGAAAAGTTCTAAACAAATCACCACTGCAGATTCCACTACAGAAGTCGAGTATGTTACTGCATCTAATGCGGCAAAGGAAGCTGCTTGGATAAATAAGTTCCTCACAGAACTGGTCGTGGTTCCTGCCATTGAATCAGTGGTACCTCTATACCGTGACAACAATGGCTTTAGTGCAAGTGGAAGATTGTTATGTTAGTATGCACTAGAGCATATAATTATATTATTAATAAATAAATTGTTTTATTTATTTATTTTCTTCCTATGTCCATAATTATTTTTTGAGAGATATTATTCTTATGAGTAAGAATTAATGTGATATTATCTCTTTGTATGAATAATTTAAATAGGTAATCCTGATCATTGAATTATTCTTTGGACAAGAGTAATTCGTTAAGATTAACTTTTATTTATTCTCTATGATTAGTATGGAGATTCTAATGGATTAGAAAATAGCGAATCACATTCTATTTACGAATAAACATAAGAAGTATTTGTGGAGACAAATGACTTGAACATGTGACATATTAATTAATGGTTTAAACTCATTCATTAATTGATTGTAATTGTGAATATATTCTCTAGACCAGAAATACTATACGTGAGACTTATATTTGAGTATTTGGAATTTACTATTACCATATTCACTTATTCGATTAAGTATCAAGATAATATGTAATTCTCAATATTTAATTATGAAGTTACGTATTAGCAAGTAATAGGATCCATTACTTCATAATTAAATAAGTGAAGTACAATATATAATATGAATTCTATTTATGTTGACTAGAAAGCTCTTGGGTAAGACAACTATAGAGAAAATTATTTCTCGAATAGTCAAGTGATTAAATAGAATTAGACATACGATTAAGTAATGAAGATTACTTAATAAGAATATAAATGGAGAGATTAAATGCATGATAATTACAATGTGGTTCTAATACCGAGAAATTAATATTTCAATATTTATTGAGTAGTCATGATACGTTATTAGACGTCACTCATGACTTATGAAAGTTTGAATATATTTTGGGAGAATATTCAAGTTAGAATTTTCTAATTAATATTAAAGAGTTAATATTAATTTCTATTGCTAATAAATAATGGACCTAGAAAGTCACATACAATAAAATAAAAAATCTTGCAATGATATTAGACTTTTTACCTTATTTGTAAAAGAGTACTAGTATACTTTGAAGCCCAAAACTAAGTGATAAGGCTATGAGTTTGGATGATTTTAATTAATTAGTTAATTAATGAATCTATAAGATTAGTTTTAGGCCTTTTTCCTAAAAGGAATAAGAAAAGACCCAACTAATGAGTTTAGCCCATTAAAATTAGGTCTAAAAGATTTATTTATAAACCTTTTATAATTAATCTAGTCGTAACCCAACTCCTGAATACAGAAGACAGAAACAAACGTTGTGTTCTTGTGTTTTTGTATAGGGACATAGATTCGTTGTCTGCTGGACTCGTGTGGATGATTTAGAGATTCAAAAATTGGGGAGCTGATTAAGATAGTAGATATACGTGACAAAATATATTTATATATTTGAACCTTTAGACATAGAAAACGGTAACAAATAAAATGAGTTTGATACGATCGTTTTTTGTAAATGTTAATTTTTGTTTCCACTGTGCGATTTCTAACAGCTGAAGATTTTCTTTGGGGGTTAAGCTGGAAGGGAAAACTAACACAAGATGTTGGAGGTGGGATTTGGATCCTCGGTATATGGTCTTGGGAGAATGGTGCTAAGCAAGTGCACTGCACTGCACAATGTCAATGTTCCATGAGTTTTACAAATTGACAGTCCTTTAACCTACTAGAAAATTTTTCATGGATTGGAGTTGTGCAAACCACACAAGGGCAGCAAAAAAGTCCAAAGATCTTAAGGACCACAATACATTTTATCAGAGAAAGGAAAACTTTGATGGGATAACATGGTTAGGGATCGTATCTCCACGTGCATCTTGAACTCTAGTTCTATATCCGGGGACCAGTAACCTTTCTTTCAATCAGAGAAGAAAGTGACCCCAGAACTAACTCTATAATATAAACAGACTCCATCACATGGCAAATTCTTGGGTTATCACCTTTATTTATCCCATTCTTAGAGTCAGTTTGTTACGGCTTCTCTAAATAATCACTTCTATAAAAATTAAAATTGTTTGTATAGGGTTTTTTAGAAAAAGCGGAAGCTGAAAAAAAAAAGAGTCAAAAAACTATTTATTTTTTAAAGATAAAATGGTTAATTTAGTCCCATTACTTTTTTTGTTTTGATAATATAGGTTCATATATATATATATTTATATATTTTTTTTTATCTTTCAAGATCCCATAATTTTATTTTTTGTTTTGACCACGTAGGTCTATATCTTTTTTTAAAATATTTTTAAGTCTTGTAACTTTTTATCAATGACCAATTAGGTCTTATAACATTTTATTGGTTACCAAATAGGTCATATAACTTTTTTCACTAATCAATTAGGTCAAAAAATGATATAAAGTTATGAGACCTTAAATATATATATATATATATATATATAATATGGATCTGAAAATTTGGAAGAAAAAAAGAAAAGAGAAACTTTTGGTTAGAGTAAAACAAGGGTAAAATTTTTCATCAGTATTTGGGTAGAAGAAAAGAGGAAAAAAAAAAAAAATAGGAAAGAGGTTATCTATTTACTTAAGTTGGAATTTAGAGGGAGAAAGGGCCAAAAAAAAAAAAAAAGCAAACTGAAAATTAGGGAAGAAAAATATGTTAATTTGGAGGAAAAAGGGTCATTTAGGAAATTGTATTGAGTAGAATAGCATAAGATTTTACATTTTTTTTAATGCATAATATCACTATATTACCCTTTTAAAAGAGTTTAATTATGAATATATTATATTTTAGCTTAAATGTGTGTAATTTGATAGTGAGTGAAATTCTTTTAACAGCGTGTTTGGAAAATTTACATCTCAAAAATTTAATGTTATAAAATTCCTCATTTGGAACTTTGGAAAGGTAAAATATTACTCCCTTTATTCGGAAAATGAATATTCTATATTATAATTTATCTTTTTTGAATTTGATGTATAATATGTTTCGATGAATTAAATTTTTGTTAAAAAAATAAAATAAAAAAACAAATATTTAATCATCGTAAATATCTTGTTAGAGAATTGATACTAATTAATTTTGAGGGCGAAACAAAAAATTTTAAAATTGTTGCCCATAAGAATAGATGAACTAAGCCTGCCTGTCCTATTCATTTATAGACGCACATATTCAATCTCGGGGTGATGATGATCGGAAGTTTACGCTTCATTCTAACAACTGGAAAACAGATAATGTCATCCTCCTCGGCCACCCATCTGTACATACCATACCGATAATATCATCATTAGAGACATGCCATCGCCATCCAAAAAAAAAAAGTTGGAAAATTTCTTACCTGTATGTGGTAACTAGATGATGAAGGAAGATTGCAATTTCAAGCCTTGAAAGTTCCAAACCTGGACACAGCCTCTGTCCGCCACCGAAGGGCGTAAATATTTTGCTGTTCGCTAGTCCTTCTGCTTTCTACATTTTATACGAATGTTCATAGGTATGCAATTGATGAGAAAAGTTGATCGTGTAAACACTTACGGGATCAAATAATTATATTTCAACCCAAGACTTACCTCCCACCTCCAGGGATTAAATTGATAAGGGTTCTCGTAATTTTCTTCATCCATGTGAAGAGAGATGAAAGAGGCCAACACACACCACCCTTTGGGAATCAAATAACCTACAAGAAACATTACTTTTAATTCCAGTTTTTTTTTTTATAAAAAAATTTACATATTTGTGGTGGCAAATCCTGGTTGATAAAGTTGTACTCTTAAGTAACTATACAAAACTGGCTTTTTCCACTTTCAGATCTTACCTTTTATTTTGACATCTTTCAGAGCTTCCCTCCAAACTGCATTGATAACATTTGCCATTCGCAGAGTTTCACTGATAACCTGAACAACCAAAGGAAGAAGGATTTTTTTTTTATTATCCAGGAATTAGGAAAAGAGAATAAAAAAGAAAAAAAAAAGGGGGATGAGTTTTAGTATAGTCAGTTACATTTTGAGTGAATGATAAGGAAACATAATCAGTCCAGGCATATTCGTTTCCATCCTTTCGCCTCTTCAGCTCCATATTCTCCTCCTGCATCCATCAAAACAAATTGATGATTATTTTTTTCTAATATAAGATGATTGAAAAATATATATATATATATATATTAACATGCAGAATTGTGCAGGAAAATATGGAGATTGAACCGGCCCGGGTAGCGAATAGCGACCCGTGCAGTGCAGTGCAGTGCAGGGCAATGAAGTTAATCGAAGGGTCCACGTCTGACAGCCATTCCAATCGTAATCGTACACGTGTGGGTCCAACGTATTTCAATCCACGTGTGGGAGGCCTCATGTGTCTGTGTGATTGAAAGTGACTTTGAAAAGTCAAAAAGCAGTACCACACGCAAATCATAAAATGACGTTGACCTTCCAGGCCCCACTGCTTGCACATCGGATTCGTGTAATCCCAACCCTCAGATCAACCAAAAGCGAATCCTATCCGTGGATCTCAAAACAATCATAAACTGTTGACAGGGAGAATACACTGCTTACCACTAAATGTTGGAGGGCGACAGGATTGTCACTTAGAAATTTTACGGCCAGAGTGATTGTGGTCGGAACGGTTTCTTCCCCTGGGATCATCATCTCGATCAAATTTTCACTCAGAGAATCCAACGGCAAGTGAGGCTGTGAACCGTCTGATTCTAATGTATCAAGCAGTAGCAGATCAAGAACATCGTGGATCGACCCCTGCTTTTTCTTGATACTAATAATTTGTTTCCTTTGTTCAATGATCTCCCTTACCACTTTTAGCATCCTCTCCTTTGCCTGCATACATGTAACATACATTACCACTTTTACAAAAAAAAAATGAAAAATAAAAAAAGGGGGAGACAACCACAAGTGCAAGAACATGAATGGAAGAATTAGACCTTATTTACCTTGAGGGATTTGTATAACCTGGTTCCAGGAAGCTTAATTGGTAAGGAAATGAGGCCCTTGCTGTATTCTTCAAATTGCGTTCTCAGGAAATTCAATTCTTGGCCTGGGCAAATGCTCATTAATGCTCTTACCATAACTTCGAAGGAGATCTAAGGAACAGAGAACAACAACATTAAATAAATTAATTTAATTAATGAAGCTTCAAGTACAACTGAGAAATTATGAGTAGTACTAGAGAAGAGAGAGAGAGGGACCTTTTTGGCCTCCTCTTGAAGGTAAATGCGATGAGCACCGCATTGAGTCCAGTTAGAGAGGAGGGCAAATTGAACAGAGCGCTCCACATCTCGAGTGATTTTAGCTTTGAATTGTGGAGACCTGAGGAAACCTGCGATGAGGGCATGTACTCTCTTCTGAAGAGCTCCATTTATATAGAGCAGAGAGACCTTCCCCATTAGTTCTGTGATTGATTTTGGATAATGGGACACAAAAGCGTTCCCCTGGTTCTGCAAGATCACCTTGTTCACATCAGGGTCCGTTGATACGATCACCCCTCTACCCAAGATATGGGTTCTGAACACCTTCCCGTACCTGATCAAAAAATAATAATAATATCTTTAAAGAGGGTTGCGTGGAATGATGGAGTTCAAACTAGTCAATATTGGGGCGGCTGTCATAGATACAAAATACCAAAAACCAAGGATAATAAATATGCTACTTTTTATAAATATATACTATATAATATATGATTATTTGAACCTTCGTAGTCAGTGAGTGCAAAATGTCGAAAAGGCATGGGAACCACACTTCCCTTGAAAAGCAACTGTCGGCAAAGGAAAGCCATGTATACGCTGTAATTTTGATCATGAACACTTTTCTTGAGATTAGGCAATTTTTTTATGTTCAAGAAGAGATTTCTAAAACTTAATGGGCAAGTTTACCCTCAAAAAATTTTACACCGAAAGCAGATGGGATCAAATGCTTAATGATAACCCCACTAGATTTGTGTCCCTCTCATTTTACTTTCCAATCAAAACTCTCCATTATAGCATCCACAGTTCATATGCATTAGACAAAAAGGAAGAAAAGTAGTGCTTTTTCATTGATTTTAAAATTGATTGATCGAATGATAACATCACATTAATTGACCCGGTCCTCTTCAGAATGACACCTCAGGGGAGCATGAATGAATGGAATACCAGCATGTAACCAACCCCAGAGGAAACCACAACCCATCACAAACCTAAAGAATTTATTAAAAAGTTGCCTCTACCATACATGATTTCACTGATGAGGGTTTGCATCTATTTACTAATTAATCTGGTATTTTATATAATCAAAGAAGAACTAGAATCATCATGAATCAATTGAAAATTTCCCTTTCCTTTGTGAAATTTTTAAGGCATATATATATGATATATATGAGTCAAATTTCATTACTGCAGAAAATTCACAGCAGATTCTTTTTTGACAGTGAAAGAATCATGCACGGCACGAGCAACTGTTCGGAAAAGGATTCTTTTTTGGAACTGTAGAAGATTTTCTGCGTGTGACGAAACAAAAAGAAATGGAGGGGAAGGTTTACGATCAGAAACTAAAAGAAAAGATAAACACACAAACAAGACAGAAATCCACCCAGGAAAGAAAAAAGAGAATTAATATACAGAGGGACTTACAGGGCCGTGCGTTTCTGGAAGAAACTTACGGGTCTGGAGGAGTATCCACAAGAAATGAAATCCAGAGTTTCCCCAAGAAGAGGCCAGCCTGAACTTCCTCCTGGAATCCCATTCCTTCTGTCTTTTTCTTCTATGTTTTTTTTCAACTTATACAAGAAATAAACACAGAACAGGATACCAATGAAAATTGATGTTCCGGCTGAAACCCACGTCATTTTCAGAAGAAGGGGATTAAAAAATAATAATAAATAAAAAAGCTCGATCGGTAATTCTTTCTTAAATTATATATTTGTTTTCTTGAATTTCGGTACCCAAGTTGGAGTTTGTGTTGTTCTTCCAGAGTTAAGCTTGGCAAAGAATCAGAGCGCAAAGAAAAAAAAGACTGGGTTTTCACAAGATGTCTCAGAGGAATGAATACACATGCAGTTCTATATTTATAATAATAATTGAATACTAGCATCTACAGAGAGAGGGAGAGAGAAAAAGAAAAGAAAAGAGGAGTGTTCATTCTGTCTTGGTCAGAAAATTCAATGAGGTTATAAATGGAGAAGGCTTGATTTTCGTATTTTGGCTGGCGTTTTCCGTAATTGCATCGGCTGTTTTGTTTAAAAAACCCAACCTTTTCTGGTAATTCTATTATTGCTTAAATCATCATCTAGTGGCTCTAAATAACCACCTTAATTATTTTCCTTTTTTAATAGGAAATATTCCTTAATTATTGCTTCTCTGAGAAAGTATCTCTAAATTTTGCCTCAATAAACAACAAAAGAAACAAGTAGATTTTTCCCCCTTCCTTTTAAAGAAAAAGAAATGTTAAAAATTCAAAAATATTGATTTTATATGTGTCAAGTTTTGCTTAACTTTATGGTAAATGGTAGATGTATTAAAAATCGATTACAGTTAATCAAGCCAAACTAATTTAAAATTGATAAAAATCGATCTCTAATTGCTTATAATCAGTTTCAAAAATATTTTTATCAATTTGCTTCAGTTATCAATTACAAAAAAATTTTAATTGATTATAATGGAATTAAACCAATTAAATATAATAACAAAAAAATATGTAAAATACATTAGATTATATATGCTATTATTAGCATTTTCAATCTAATCTAGTATAATATGAGTAAAAAAAAGTGACTCATGATATTCTATCAAGTCTTCCACACAAGAATATAATAATATATACTATCGAATATATAGTAGAAAATCCGGAGTCGGTAAAAACAAATAAAGTAACCGGATATTTTTCTTTAATTTGAAAGTTCCACATTTTAAAGAGGGTTCTTTTTTTGTGTTTTTGAAAAAATTATATAACTATTATATTTTTGCTGTGAAAATAAAGAAAGAACATGAGACTTTGAAAGAAATAAATTCAAATGATCTTTCATTCACTGATCCATAGATTTACAAATGGATTTACAAATGAGAGTCATCATATTTATAGAGGCTATGACTGACTATAAGGAGCCTCCGTTCACTATGCTTCTCAATGTAGAAAGTTTATATTCCTCCTGTATATACCAAAATGTATAAACTTGTTTTTTCAAATGATCTTGGTCAAGTATGGGGCTAGATGCGTAGTATCTAGCAATGGATATTCACAATATTTAATTAGGCCATAACTGAAATATTTATGATACTCCTTGATGTCGAAACGTAATAGAAAATTGGCTAAATAGGAATTAAGATTCAATAGAGGAACAAATCGTTCTCTCGATATGATTATCAAAATCAAAAATAAAAATAGTTCACGTATAATGAGATCCTAAAACAACTTATATAGGGTATTAACCCTAAATCTGATAGCAATAAGAAACGCAAAGTGTGTTAATTCTAAAACTAATAGCAATAGGAAACGCAAAACTACAAAAACGCCATTAAAATAACAAAAAAATTGCCTAAAAACTTAAAAGGTTTGAAAAACCATCTAAACAACTCTAAACCATCTAAATTAGTGGACCATTTCCAAGTAGCCCACCAAATTTCAATCCATTCCAAGTTCGTCAATTATAAGTGCATCATCCTTCCCTGCTAGGAAAGGAGTCACCCTAGAATCTGCTTGAATTTGCTTCGTTTTATATTAATTTCAATCTCCTTAGGTTCTTCCGCATCTGCATGGTAAGGTGACAAATCTGCTACATTAAAAGTTTCGGATATATTGTACTCACCCAACAGCTCGATCTTATAAGCATTATCGTTAATTCGCTCAAGAGCTCTGCATGGTCCATCGGCTCTAGGTTGCAACTTGCCAAACTTGCTAGCTACAAAACGCTCTTTTCTGAGATGAATCTACACTAGATCACCATTTTTGAAAATGACTCCTTTCCTGTGCCTATCCACTCATTGCTTGTATTTCATTTTTTGCTTGATGATCTGGTGCTGATTGATGACAGTTGTCGTGGATATATAAAATCATCATCTACTCGTAGAGTATTGTGTATTGGATTGACCTGCCATGAAATCACTTCATGGATTGTCATATGAGTGATTTCATTGTGAAAATTATTCTCATCTTTTGACTTGAGGTCATAAGAGATTCCTGCATGAAAGATTGCATACTTTGATATTGTCAAACGTCACTCTTAACTGAATGGACAATCAAAGCATGTGTTGAGAATGCCTTAATTTGTGCTGTGGAATGTTGAATGATCAAGATAAGATTTGTCTCTCTTATATAGTATTCTTGGTTGCGTGAGATTTTGAAATGCATGGCCATGCTCGAATAAGTAGATATGAGATATTTATCTTATTCGGTTTAGTTAATTTACTCGGGGCTGAGAATTGAGATATTGAACTTTACGAGTATGACACTTTCCATGACTCGTGTTCAGTGATGACTTCTTGGACAAAGAGATTAAGACATGTTATTTTTATCACGGAAGGTTTTTTCTTGTCACCGGCATTCTCATTAATTGGATTGCAATAATGTGTTGCTTGACATTGCATATTGTACATGACATTAAATATCGTTTATGTCGAATGCCAATTTTACGATTACCTATTAGATCACACATTCAGTACGTTTCGCTTAATGGGTAGTATCTCATTTGGGATCTAAATGTAATTAGCTAAAGTTATTTAGGCTAATTCACGAATAGGAATTAACCTAAAATGTACGTAAGAGTTAATTATGTGTTTGAATTGTATTTTTCCAAGTTCATTGAATCTGGACAAAATTATAATTCAGTTACTCTCTGATAGGCTTCTCGTTTTGAATTCAAATTAGAATACAAAACGAGATTGATTTATCCTGAAGACTTCTTATCACGAAGTCTTTTAGGGTTTTTCCTATTGAGTGTCTCTTTTTTCAGATCAGTCTTCTTGTCTGTCAGGGCGTCTAAGTAGAAAGAGGAAAAACTAAGAGTTCAAAGACACAAAAAAAAAAAAGAAAAAAAAAAGAAAAAGAGAAAACTATATTCACGATTGAATCTAGTAATTCAATCATGTTTATTCCCATTGATTTGTTCGTGAGACGTACATTGGAAGCAGTCGTTCGTGTGACGAAGTAGAGACAAAGTTTGGAGATCTTTGCTGGTGATTGCAGAAAAGAGTTTTTGATGTTCATCCTCCGTATGATATCCAAAAAAGGTATTTACTGACCCTCTCTAGAATTACTTTTGATCGAGACCTGGAGGAGGTCTGTTTAAGGCCTCTCCTCTAGTTATGAACCTGTGAATGCAACTCTTTAATTTGCTTGGCATGCTCATCTGCATCTGAACTGAACTTCTTGTTAACTGGCAACGGTGTGAGATCTAAAGGAGTAATTGGATTACACCCATATACTATCTCAAAAGGACTCTTGCCTGTAGTTTGGTTCTGTGATGTATTGTAGGCAAATTCTGTTTGAGGTAGCACCAAGTCCTATTGCCGTGGGCTATCTCCAACTAAACTTCGCAGCAGGTTCCCTAAGCTTCTGTTGACAACTTCGGTTTGCCCATCAAACTGGGGATGGTGAGAGAACGAAATTGCAATCTAGTTCCCATGTGCCTCTTAAGAGTCCCCAAAAATGACTCACAAACTTCACATCACGATCTGAGGTTATTGACTCGGGAACTCTATGTAACTTAACAATTTCCTGTGAAGCATCAAAAGTTTTGTTATAGGGAATAAAGTGAGCTATCTTCGAAAATCTATCGACAACGATCATTATGGAATCTTTGTTCCGCCGTGTTCTTGGTTACCCCAAGACAAAATCAAGGATGACATCCTCCCATCAGGCATTGGGAACAAGTAGAGGCATATATAAGCCAGCATTGGTACTTCTGGTTTTTGCCACATGACAGATTTTGCACGTTTCTACAAATTGAGTCACATCACCCTCCATTAACATCCAATAAAAGTGCTCACATAGCAAGGCTATCATCTTATCCACTCCAAAGTGCCTAGCTAGACCTCCTGCATGACGTTCAGTAATAATTGATTCCCTTAAAGAACACTGAGGAATACATAACCCGTTATCTTTAAAAAGATAACCCTCCTAAAAGTGCTCGGCTCATTAGACAACCCGAAGGGCATCACCATCCACTCATACAGACCATCTCTAGTCTTAAATTTCGTCTTCCATGCATCTCCAGGTCACATTCTAATTTGATGATAACCACTCCTCAAGTCTATCTTTGAAAAGATAGTTGTCCTATGTAACTGATCAATCAAATCAAGATAGGGAAACGATACTTAATCATGATTTTGTTGATAGTTGGATGCAGGTTTGGAATACATACCCTTGACTGGGACTCCTATCGAATTGGATTTTTCTTTGGATTCTTTGCCTGACCACTGGTTTGGGAATTTGGAACTGCTATCCTTCTTTTTACATTGACCTTCCACCTTCAAGGCCTATATGTACACATCCTCATAGGTCTAATATTGTTGTAATAGGAAAATACAAGAGATTTTTTATCGCAACCCCGTCAAATATCAAACAATTGTTTATTCATCTTCCTCAACCACATCACAACGCATCCTCAATCGATAAAATTCCTCGATGTACTGTTCGACTGTTAAATCTTGCTGCTTAACAATGTGATACTCAATAAATGCCACCTGAATATAATGAGTAGGTAAAAATTTTTTTTTGCAACAATTTCTTCATCTTTTTCCAGTGATTCACTTTTGATTCCGCCTGCTCGTTTTTTCACATGCTCCCACCATATCAAGGCATGTTTTCGTAGCCTAATAGCCACTAACTCAGCTTTCTATTCTTTAGTTAGATCTTTGATATCAAATACCCTCTCTACTGTATATAACCAGTTAATAAACTCATCAGGATGAGCCTTACCGTGAAACTTAGGAATCTCGATTTTCATCTCGAAATTATGAGACAAGGGTTGATTTCCAGGTCGTACTCCTCAATTCCGTCCCTGGTTCAGAACTCTGTAATGGTTGACACCCTTCTCTTCATCATTGGATGAATCTTCATATTCCGCTTCTTTTTTGGATTGAATGTCCAATCTCGCCTCCGCAAGTTGTTGCTCCAAATCTGGCATTCGTCTTCTCTATTCTTCAATTTCTAAGTCTCGCAGGTCCCTTAGAAGCAGTTCTTCGTCTGCTTCAAGAATGAATCCACGCCCCTGACCACCATAAGCCCGATGTCCCTAACATGATTTCGTTCAGCCATTGATTCATGCAACCTGTGCTCTGATACCAGTTGATGCCGAAACGCAATAGAAAACTATTTCAAGCTTCTCTTCAATCATTTTCAATTGTTTTCCCATTTGTTGCATTTCTAAGCTAAGCACCCAAACAATGTCACACAGTTTTGAAATTGATTAAGTCACTTCACTCATTGGAAGTTTCTTTCTTTTCAAGCTTATCATGATCTGAAGATGAGTAGCTCGATCTGTACCCAACATATTCATCATCTTCATTTTTCCCATCACCATTTTGTGTTTCTTTCTGTTTTAAACTTTCACATTTTTGGTTCCAATTCCCAATTGTACTTCCAAACACTTTCATGAAAGGTGACCTCCATCCTGTTGAAAGACTTATCATTATACTTATTAGATCCTTTATGAACAATTTCACCTGCTCCTACATTTACATCACAATGCTTAAACAAGCTTGTAAGTATTCTGCCATACGGTAAGGATCTATATTTCCCCTTCAAATGGTTAAATGCATGTTTCATAATCTTACCAAAATTCATTTTTCCTCCATTCAAAATCAAAAGCATGACATGCATTTGGACATAGGTCATTGTAGTTTTGTGACCTTCAATTTGAATCACCATTTCTAATATCATATGATTGAATATGCAGAACTATGCAATTAGCTTTGATGATTCCTCAATATTATTTAATGGCATCCAAAATTAAAGACTAGCAAATTCATCCATGCTAAATCTACTGTACTATTGTGGTTCATGTAATAATCAGAACACCTCTAATTTGGTAACCCTAAAAGACCATTAATTAAAGTTGAATCAAACACAAACCTCTTCCCATTAACCAATGATCTTCGATGATTAATTTGGCCATCTTTGAAATCATCTTCGTCGTTATCTGTCTCATCTAATGTAATCCGCAAATTAGCATAAAATTCAAGAATAGATTCAGTATGATATTCATTCCTTACTGTCAAAAGACCACTCCAACCAATGTTGACAAACTAGTGGAAGATACTCTCGGCATTGAGAAAAATTAGTGAAATTGACATAACTACTTGGAAATAATTAATGTTTATTCTACAAGAATTCGTCGTAGACAGACTCTACTTTGGAGTTGATGTGATTCTTGAATAGATGAAGGTTTTTAGAGTTCATGCTCTTCAAGACCCATCAATGAAATAGTAGGACTCATCATAAAATTCAAGGCTAATTAGATTGATCTTTGTTGGAAATCTACAACCACCAATCTCTTGATTTGGTAGACTGATCAATACCTTAATCCAAAGTAATTGATTGGCCTAAGTGTAGTCACCAAAGAACCCTAAGCAGAGCTCATAGGAACACACACAAAAATATTAAGTTTGATCTTTAAAACGCATCACTCAAAGTGTTTGAAGGGAAGGCCACAAACAAGCCTCCTCCAGGCATCTATCGGAGGGAGTCTAGAAAGGGTATTGACATTGCCTTTTTCGATTCTTAGACGGAATATGAATGTGGAATCTCCAATCTGCAGTCACCAACAAAGATCTCCGACCTTTGCCTCTACTTTGTCACACGAACGTCCGCTTCAAATGTATGTCTGAAGAACAAAGCATGGTAATTAACACGATTGAATTGCTAGATTTAATCGTGAATATGTTTTTCTCATTTTTCGATTTCTTTGAACTCACTGTTTTTTATCTACTCAGATGCTCTGACGGAAAAGGATTGAACAGAAAAAGAGTGAGGCATTCAATCTGAAAAACCCTAGAAGATTTTGTGATAAGAAGTCTTCTGGATAAATCAATATCGTTTTCAAATTTTAATTTGAATTCAAAATGAGAGGCCTATCAGAGTGTAACTGAGAAAAATTTGTCTAGATTCAATGAACTTGGAAAAATATAATTCAATCACATAATTAACTCTTAATTATATTTTAGGTTAATTCCTATTCGTGAATTAACGTAAACAACTTCAACTAATTACGTTTAGCTCCCAAACGAGATACTACCCATTAAGCGATACATTTTGAATATGTGACCGAATAGGTCCTTGTAAAATTGGCATTTGACATTAACGATATTTAATGTCATGTATAGTAAGTGGTGTCTAGCAATACATTATTGCAATCTAATTAACGAGAATGTTGGTGACAACACAAAACCTTCCATGATAAAAATAACATGTCTTAATCTCTTTGTCCAGGAAATCATAATTGAACACGAGTCATGGAACGTATCATACTTGTAAAGTTCAATATCTCAATTCTCAGCCCTGAGTAGATTAATTCTATCAAATAAGATAAATATCTCATATCTACTGATTTAAGCATGGCCATGCATTTCATAATCTCACTCAACTAAGAATGCTTGACATCACTCTCTTGTTGTATAAGAGGGAAAAATCCTATCTTGATCATTCAACATTCCACAGCACAAATTAGGACATACTCAATGCATGCCTTTATTGTTCACTCAGTTAAGAGTAATGTTTGACAATATCAAAGTATGCAATCTTTCATGCAGGAATCTCTGATGACCACAAGTCAAAAGATGAGACATAATTATCACAATGAAATCACCCATGACACTCATATAATAATCCATGAAGTGATTTCATGGCCGGTCCATCTAGTACACAATACTCAAAATATACCTATGTGATGATTTGATATCTCATATCTATGATAGTTGTCATCAATCAGCACATATTAATCTCAGTTTGTTATTGATATCCTAATCTCAATAACACTTGACTAGGGACGTTTGTAAGAATAATAATAAACTATTTTAAGGACATTATATAATTTATTAAATGAAAAGCAGATATAAAAGTAAATTATATAATGATATAATGTTATGCCAATTAAGTAAAATCAACATATGGTCTTGGGGCATATCCAATAGTGTTTACATGTTCATAGGAAAGTTGATCAAAAAGAAGCCTATTACAATAAGAGATTATTTATACTCATCTTCAAAGAAGCCTTAAAATGAGTAGTATGCTGAAATACTAAATAAACCTCATTAAAGAAGTCAATTGATCAAAAAGAAAAGAAAAAAAAAAAAGAAGAGGGGAGACAAGTCAAGCTGTCTGAGAGATCCATGAATTATCAAACTGACTAATTTGTGTTTGATTTGCAAATAATTATGCTAAGTTTTATGATCTTTTTGTACCATTATCTTATGTAACTTAGCTTAATTATGTCGTTTTAGATGTATTTTACTTTCCTGTACTTGATTTTTGTTTGTAGGAGCATTTTGTTGAAAAAGGTTCGAGAAATTACCAAGTTGGCTTAGGAATCTTGTTCGGAACTGAACGTGACACAATGGAACGAAGAAACGGCTGCACAACTCACCATCCGGCACCTGACTGGTCACCTAACCACACCATCCGGCGCCGGACAGCTCGTCGGATCCTCTCGAGAAAATTTTTTCAGAATCTTAAACAAATAGGACATCTGGTGCAGGACAGTCCTAGCCGGCTCCTGACACCTTTGACCAGTGGCGTTGTCTGTGGTGAAGACTTTCAATTTTATCAAGATTTGATTATTTTTTAGGAACTACTTTGTTTTGTAATGGGTTACTACTTTACTATTAGAATCCGTTTAGGTAACTACTTATTTATAGGAGTCTTTTACTCCTATAAATAGGCCCTTTGTCTTAGTGTTAAAAAAAAAGACACAACACAACAACTCAAGATTGATCTTCCGAGGAATTCCGAAAACAAAGGGCAAATTTTATCTTCCTCTTTTCTTATGTATTTTTCGGTTTTATTAATCATGTCTTGTGAGTAGTTGTCTTTGTTAACAAGAACATGAAGTAGGTTATTTTGTTATGGGATTATGAGATTTGGTTTGTTTTTCTTATAAAGATTTGA
>JAOXNR010052330.1:0-16902 GCA_028571225.1 Parsonsia alboflavescens | reverse complement strand
GAAACCTTATATATATATATATACCTAAAAAGACACATAATGAAACCTCCCCATCTGATGGATATGATCATGGAGAATCAAGAAATGCAAGAATCTCCTTCCTCTTTTCCTGTTCTTCCAAGATTCGATCGACTCGAACGATTGGTATAGCGATCTTCAACTTTTTTTAATGATCCCCTTTTGCCCGGACTCTGTTTCTGCTCTGTTTTCCTCTCTTATTTCTGTGAGCTGGCCTATACTTTTCCCATGAAATGGGATGCCATAAATGATGCAGCTGCAGCTTCTGGAAGAGAAGAATAACTTGTCAGGGAGACCTTTTTGCAGAAGTGAAGTACTGCAGACAACAGATGAAGAAGAAGATCAGAAATGCAAAACCCTGTCATCCGCACTTGATGAAGTCCGAAGTAAGGGCACTCTCTTGGAGAGGCTTGCAATGCTTGAAAACCGAGTACTAAAGGTTTGTTTATTCAATAAAAAAAATAAGAAATTTCCATACTCGATCAGATCATCTATCATGTTCACTTGCATAGACACAAAATTTTGACCCCATTACTAGCCAGATAATAGATTAGTCTTTAGACCTTTAACTAATGAGATATATTACATATATGCTTTGAATGTTGCAGTTGAGTTTAGATATGGAAGAAGGAAACACATCAAAGTCAAGTTCCACAAAAAAATTAGACCCTGCTGGTTGTTCTGGATCATCATCAACAGGTCATTCTGGGCAAGACCAAGAAGAAGAGCTGATGATGATGTCTCAAGGGATGAAAAAATGCCCTCTTTCAGTAAAAGTAAGATAAAGATTAAATTTTTCTATTTCCTTTCAAGATTTTTAGGTTTAGCTTTGAAGTAGTAAAATAACCCAGCTGGAAAATGCCATGGCCAATCTGCAGGAGGACCAAGATACTACAACCAGAGCAAGCGATTCCGAGCAGAAGGATCAAAGTATTAGCAGAAGACATAGTAGGATGAAGCCCTCCAACAAGTGGTTGGGATAGTTGAGAATGGGGTGTTAAGCTTAATTTACAGAAGTCAAATT
Organism: Parsonsia alboflavescens; assembly: GCA_028571225.1. Lineage (NCBI taxonomy): Eukaryota > Viridiplantae > Streptophyta > Magnoliopsida > Gentianales > Apocynaceae > Parsonsia > Parsonsia alboflavescens. Next base: position 15,860 of record JAOXNR010052330.1, on the reverse strand, counting down.
ACTTTCCTCTCATGTGAAATATTCAATTCTTGTCTGAACATGTTTTTTCCGATGAACCTTATAACATTTGAATGAAAGAGAATCTTTTGGGCATGATCAAAATTAACAAGGAAGAACTCAAAAGAATTCTCATTTTAAGGCCCGTAACAAATGGTAATAGAGAATTGTTATTTGAAATAAAGAGTTCGTTATTTTGCACGTTTAATGGATTTTCTCAAGCAAAGAGTAGACACTATAAATAATTTTTTAAGTGCTTTTCACTTAAAATTGAATAAACAATTTTGCTTTTTTTAAAGTAGGAAAAAATATTTGAGTGGTTCGAAGGCGAATTCTGCATAAAATAGGTAGTGAGTTCAATTTGGTTTTTCTATAGCTTTGATTCCTAGCAAAATAGTCGAGGTGTGTACGAGAATTTGGTTCGAACCTTGGTAAAAAATATATTAAGAAATATTAGTTAATTATTTTAATTAATCCTATTATTTCCCTCTAATAATCTTACTTATATCCCCAAATCCAATTCAATGTTTTTTTATTAGTTAAAACTTAAACATTCAACGGTTTACCTTTTTCTAATAAAATTGTAATACATTAATAATTAAATTTCAGAGAAAAGGTAAGAGCATATTGTTTACTGAAAATGAGAATAAAAAGGAAAAAAAAGGATAAGAGGAGTAATTTTTTAATGTGGAATAACAAGATTTTTTTCCCTACACTATAGTATCTTTTTTCTAAAAAAAAAGCAATGGAATTATATTTTTTTAAAAATAGAAAACAAAGAAGTTAGAATGGCATTTTTGGTATATCAAATATTGCTATTTTCATCTATAAACTTTTATTTTGGAGTTTTTGATCTTTCAATAAATTTTTTTTAGTGCAATTAGTCATTTTGACGGAAAATTCAGTTTTTTTCTCTCATCGAAGAGAAGTATTTTTATCAATCTAGATCAAGAAAATTTTTTAGTGCAATTAGTATTTTTGACCAAAAATTAAGTTTTGTGATTTTTTCCAATCATCGAAGCGGAATATTTTTGTCAACCTACGATATAACTCACTTCGTCCTCTTATATAACCTACCTTATTTTTACCTTTTTCTTATTTGGTGGGTTATTAGAATGGAACTTTAGAAGTATTTTTATCCGATTTGGATAAAAAATGGATCGATTATAGTGAATAAGTGAATGGGTTATAAGTAGACAAAGTGAGTTATATTGTAGGTTGGAAAAAACACTCCTCTTCAGTGAAAGACAAAATTCAATTTTCGATCGAGAGGATGGAATGCACAAAAAAAATTTGTCGAAGCATCAAAACTCTAAAATAAAAATTTATGACTGAAAATAGTCATTTTTAAATAATTGATGTACAAAAATGCCATTCTTCCACGCAAAGAGAAAAAGAGAAGTTATACGATACCTTTGGAGTTTGTTACTAATTTGCACAGGAAGAGAGTTACGTGTGATATTTTCTGAGCACTACGCGGACAATGCCTCTGTTCCGTTATGGTCGTTTTTCGTCATCATTCATCACTCATCACTGCGCTTCTCTGGATTCAATGTCACAAAGAAGTTTCCTGATTTGTGTGAGAAAGATCAATACATCCTGACAAAAACCCTATTTACAAAAATTATAGTAAATTTTACTGGTATAGAAAGTTTGGAAATTCAATGATATACATACAAGAAAAGTACTACTTTGTTGAAAATTGTAGTCAAGAAATTGCTTTAAATCTTCAATACCTAAATGGGGTGTGATTTATTCTTGTTTATAGAGTTTGTATATTAATTGGAATACTATCGTCGGAATTCTCTCTGTTATCCGTTGGGGGAATATGGAAGGGAACGTGGAGTTGAATCATCAGACGGGGGCGACACCGACGGAGCCGCCGCCGCCGCCACTGGTGGAGTTTAAAAACCAGAGAGTGGATTCATTTCACACGGTTCTGGCATTGATTCTTTGGATTGGAGCTATTTATCTTAATGCCATTATTGTCTTGGCTTCCTTCATCTTTCTCCCTGTTTCTAAGGCTATGATGTCAGTTCCTCAATCTTAATAGTATTTGTATCTGCATTGAAGGGCTTTTTTATGAGATGACTTGGGTTTTGTTTATGATTTGAATTTCAGTGTATTAGGGCTGCTCGTGATTTTCATGCTGATTCCAATTGACGAAAGAAGCAAATCGGGAACAAGATTATCCAAGTATCTAACAAGAAGCAAAAATCTTTTTGCGAAGATTTAAAAAAAATAATAAAATCTGACAGTTTTTTCCTGTTTTCAATTTGGGGAACGTATTAAATTTCAGGTACATGTGCAAGCATGTAGGTCGACACTTTCCAATTAGTCTGCATGTGGAGGACTATAAGGCTTTTGATCCTAATCAAGCTTATGGTGATTAATTAATTCCTGTTCAGGACAAAAACATTTCCTTTTTCATTCTATTTTTGTGAATTAATTGTCTTTAACAACTTTTTCCTTTAGATCATTTTGTCCATTATTTGATGGTATTTGTTTCTTGTAGCCCCAAAAAACAGAATTTCTCATAAATGAGAAGATTCAGAAACTATCTTTGCTCACTTCAGTATATGTCTGTTTGTTGTTCTATTGCATATAAATGATTTTGCAACAATTGAAACAAATGGCATCCCCTTTTTGGGTTGGACAAACTTGTTTGAATTAATGGATTCATTGCATTTAAATGCTCCATTATGTTCGTCCATTGGATTCAATACTATGATTTAAGCAGGACCTTAGCTTGGTTTGCAATTTCGTCGATTCGGCTGTACAGATGGTTCAACTCTCCCCGTCATCTTGGAATGTTTTCTTCTTCCCTTTTTTACCAGCGACATCTTTTCTGACAAAACTGTTATACTAGGAAAAATTTGAAGCTTTAAACTTTCTCTAATTCAGAGATTGCTTAGTCTTTTGGAATATAAGATTTCAATTGCTAGTCCAGCCACGTCCTTGGCCAGAGGGATCACTAACTAACAAGATCTTTTCTGGCAGTTTTTGGCTATGAGCCACATTCTGTATTACCACTTGGGCTTGGTACACTAGTCTCCGATACAGGTTTCATGCCCCTCCCAAAAATCAAATTTCTTTGTAGCACTGCTGTAAGAAAAACTACTCCTCTGATCCCTTTTCTACTTGTGAATTCATGTTCATCATAAGTTCTCTATTCAAGAGTTGAATTTATCACCAGAAAATACTGTGCAGGTGTTTTATACGCCATTCCTGAGGCATATATGGACTTGGTTAGGAGCTTCTCCAGCAACAAGAGAAAATTATGCTTCACTCTTAGCATCTGGATACAGCTGCATCATAGTGCCCGGTGGTGTTCAAGAGATGTTTTATATGGACCATAATACAGCGGTAACATTGTACACTCATTCTTTTAGCTAAACAATATAGCATCACTTTGCATGTATATATGAGTGATTTGATCATAAAACTTATTCTGTGTTGTAGTTACATACATCATCTGAAAGGCCTTAAATTTCTTTACTTTCAATGATAAGGATTCTTTTCCAATAATGAGAAGATTTATGATTTATTAGAACCAGTTCATTGTATTTGTGGGCTTCTCAATTTTTGGATAGTAAGTTTGCTGAATTTTCACGTTTACAACAATGTTTGTAAAAGCCTATTTATCTTAACAATCACTGTTGGTCCTTGACCGGGATTCCCATTGGTGTAGGTTGCCTTTCTAAAATCCAGGAAAGGATTCGTAAAAATTGCCATGGAGATGGGCAAACCTCTGGTTCCAGTTTTCGGCTTCGGCCAGGTGTTTTATTGTCACAGAATTGCTCCTCTCATCTTTTAGTTTCTTGTTTAATTTTCACAGAAAATTGAAGTCTGTCCTGGTGAAGATATCACACATATTTGCAGAGCTCGTGGCATGTGATTTAATAGCTAATATCTCAATTTCATTTTTTTCGGTTGCCTGTTTTCTTTCAATAATCTTCGCTAGATTTATATCTTGAGTTACTTCCACCCATGATCCTTTCCATTTCTAAGTCAATATATTATATGCTAAGCCTTCATTTTTCCGTCTCTATGCAGTCAAATATCTACAGTTGGTGGAAGCCCAGAGGGAATTTGTTCTTGAAGATTTCAAGAGTTTTAAAATTTGCTCCGCTTTTGTTCTGGGGTATTTTTGGGTATGTTCCACCAATTAGATTCAACCTTGATATACTGAGCTCTTATTCTAATTTACATGTATTACATCTACAAAGAGCAATGTACAATAAATGTAACACTGATCTGATGTCAATTATCATTGTTTTTGTTTCAAGATTTTGTGGGTTGGGGAATTTAGTCTTGCATCAACTGATCAAGATTGTTTTTATTATTCTTCATGACAACTAAGCATGATGGAACATCAAAATTCGAAACCCAAATATTTTAGGATTTCATGTGTAATGTTTGAATATTTTCAGATGTTTGATCACTTTGCCAATGGTTTTGTGGTCTTGCAGGTCACCTATACCCTTCAGGCATCCGGTAGATGTCGTGGTTGGTAAACCGATTTTTGTCAAGAAAAATCCACAACCCACACCCGACGAGGTATCGTATCTTCTCCCTTTGTTCTATGGTCTATCCTTAATTTCGACATATATACTTTGTTTGCCTTTGTGTATTTTTCTGCAATGCATGGTATTCTTTTCCTCTAGCTAGATGTCTATAATCAATTCTCATAAAAGAACAACTAATTACTTGTGGTTTAATCCCTACTGAAACTCCAAATCCGTTCAAGGTTGCTGAAGTGCATGGCCAGTTTGTTGAAGCTCTTGAAGATCTATTTGAAAGGCATAAAGAGAAGTTTGGTTATGCTGATCTTCAGTTGAGAATTCTTTAATTTTTCCATCTTCATAGGTACTGCTGCTGCAACTCTTTCATATTGTATTAGTCTCAATTCCACACTTGGCATCTGCTTTGTATCGCTTTCAATGATCAGAAAATCAGTTGATGAAGTCGACATACAAATATAGTAAGTAATAATCAAGATTCAAGAACCCCTCTTTAAATTTTAATTTAACTAGAAAAATAATAAAAAAACACATGTAAAATTTTATATGGGAATCAATCATGGAGCACCGGCACAGGCTTGGTGTTGGATCGCCGTTAATCCCCCATGCTCTCTCTCACCGTACGTATTCCCATCCGGGCTTTTATTCGGTTTGGTTCCGTTCTTAACCTGGTTCATTTTTAAACACCATTCTCCTCATAGGTGTAGTGCATTTGGCAAATGCATGATGCATCACCACTCCAATGCATTGTCCCACCACGTTCTTAGAAACATTTGGTTAGCCTGTCCATCCCTTTAAAAAAAAGCATTTGCCTACCGAACCAAAATTTATATATATATATATATATTTATATGGATCCCAACTTTTTTACCATCCGTTAGATGCCATTAACGTTAATTTAAAAAAAAAAAAAATTGATGTGGTGCATTTGGGAAAAATTCACCACCGATCAAATCATTCTTTTTTACACCAATCTTTTTATTTCAAAAAAGGCTCCCGAACTCATGAGGAAAATGCAACCTCTTCCCCCCCCCCCCCCCGGTGCAGAATTTTTTCTCTTTCTTCGTTCCTTCTTTCCTTCACTTAATTCTTTTTTTTAAAATGTATTTTTTTTACCAAAATGCAATCCATACTGAGATGCTTTCTTCCTTTTTCCCTTTACTTTTTTTCTTTTCTTTCTTAGTTCTTGCTTATTTCTTCTCAGTTTTAGTGTAGTTGTTTTCAAAAATAGTTAAATTTTCTCCTAAAATTTATTGAATTTCAAAAATTGCAATGTCATTGAATATCGGATTTAGTCTTCCTTGAGTAATTAGGGCTCAATTTAGGTTTTAATTTTTTTAATGAAATTGGATATGAGTTTTGTAATTTTTAATTGAAATGTAGCTAAAGTGCTTTTTTAGTTGAAGAATAAGAAAGTTTTTGGTGAATAAATGTAAATGTGCATTATGTATAGATCAAATGTACAAAATACTCGGGCATGCTTGAGAGGCCTCTATACAATATATAGCTAGAACTAACTGTCCATATCAAAATTGATCAAAACATGAGGATACAAGGTATAAACTTCTTTGTGTACTTGTGTTTTGATCCGAAAGCAAGTAGATACAACAGTGGGCTTTAAACCCTAAAAATCAAGTAGTTCCTAACTTTCCATACAAAATAGACAGTGGCCATGAGAGCTAACCGTCTAAACTTCGGTATCCAAGTCGTGCGCCTAGTCTCTCTTTTGATCCACTTGATGCTCGAAGCTAAGGTAGACATGCTCCTACTTACTCCCATCCTTGTCTGAATATTGTCCCACACGGCCTGAGTGAAAGGACAAACAAAGAATAGGTGCAAGTGTGACTCCACATCACCATCACAAAGTCGGCAAGTAGAGGCTTGGTGCAAGAATGAAAGTCTATCTAAGATGGATAACCTGCCATGGACCGCAAGCAAGTGATGAAGGAGAATTTGGGGGGAATCCATCCTTTCCATACAATCGAGCTCCATACCACCTTGCTCCTATGAGGTCGGAAGTAATCATAGGCAATCATTGGGTTGATCTTGTACCTATCACAAAACCAAGAAGCCGAGAAGTGTCTAAGTTTGGGGATCCCTCTTTTGCCAAGATCATATCACGAATCTCTAATAGCCTCTTCTAGAAAGCCGAGTCATCCTTCTTCTTCCCAACTCCCCAAATGGATGTTTGTTGAAGGTAGTGTTGATACACCCACTTGATCTATAAAGTATCCTTCTTGGCATGAATGTTCCACATGAGCTTCACCAAGAGAGAATGATTCCATGCCTTAAGGTTCCTCAATCTAACTCCACCCTTCTCCTTAGGATGACATAGCTCCTTCCAAGCCACACATGGTTTTCCATTGTTCCAAAGGAAAGACCTACAAGTAGATGAGATGTGATCAATGACGGTACTCGGCATAGGAGGAATGCCAAGACAAGAGCAAGGAGTTCCTTGGAGCACACCCTTAATCAATTCCACCCTTCTAACATATGATAGAGTGAGACCCTTCCAAGATGAAATTTTTCCCAAAACCACTCCAAGAACTCTTTGTAGTGCCCCACCTTAAGCCTTGCCAGAACCAAAAGAATGCCAGGATATCTCATAGGGGTGGATCCAATAGAGAAACCCGTGTAGTCCATAATGCTTTGAAGCTCATCTTGAGGAATCCAAGTATGGAAGATATCAGACTTGAAAGCATTGGCCTCCAAACCCGACACCTTGTCAAACTCCCTCAAGGAATCCACAGGAATCTTGACCGAAGTGAAGTCCCCCTAGCAAAGAGAAGAAGATCATTCGAATAGGCTAGGTGAGCAATAGAAAGTGTCCTACACTTCGGATGGTAATTGAACTTGGATGAGGATGTGACTTTCTTGAGAAGCCGAGCCAAGTACTCCAAGCAAATGACAAAGAGGTAAGGTGAAAGAGGGTCCTGTTGCCTTAATCCCCTTTTCCTTTTGAAGTAGCCGCAAAATGATCCATTGACTTGAATATAGACCGAGGTAGATGAGACATATTCCATTATCCAAGTAATGAAAGTCGAGGGAAAATCCAACCCCACAAGAGCTCTCCTGAAGAAATCCCAAGAGATAGAGTCATAAGTTTTTCTTAAGTCCTCCTTAAGTGTGCATCTAGAAGAAGTAGTCTTCCTATTGTATTGAAGAACCAATTCTTGAGCAAGGTCTATATTCCCCATAATGCATCTTCCCCCCACAAAGGCAGCTTGGCTATCATCAATGAGTCCTTCCAAGAGTGGACTAATCTGATTGGCAAGAATCTTCGAAATGACCTTGTAGATGACATTGCAACAAGAGATGGGTCTATAGTCCCCAACGGTGGAAGCATGCTAGGATTTGGGAACCAAGGCAATAACGAGATGGTTGAGTTGCTTGAGTAACTTTCCCGAGGCAAAGTACTCCTGAATCGCACCACGCACATCACCACCCACAATCTCCCAAGCCTTCTTGAAGAACCCCGAAGAGAACCCCATTCGGACCCGACGCCTTGTTGTCATCCATCCCCCAAATGGCCTCCTTAATCTCCAAGTCTTGCTCCCCCTCCCAAAGCTTTGGACAATGAGAATGGTCAAGTCTCGGCCCCAATAAGAAAACCTCCGGATCAATAGTCGAAGTGGGGTGAAAAGTGCCCAAGAGTTTGATATAGAAGTCCACAAACTCTTTCCCCACCTCCTCATAGCTTTGTGTCACCATTCCATCACTCTTCATGATAGTCGCAATGTGGTTCCTCTTGATTAGGTCATGTAAGAATTTGGTGCCATTGTCCACATTGTTAAGACAGACCCTCTTTGCCTTTTGGACATAGAAAGATCAATCGGCCTCTTTAAGGAGAAAAGTCTTATTTCGAAGCTCCAACATCTTGCCTCTCAACACGCCATCTTTTTATCTATCATGTAGCTCACTTTGGACTTGCTCCAATTCCGATTCGACCTCCTTGACCCAAGAAGAGATATGCGAGAAGTGTGAATTATGTCGTGCCATGCCAAGAAGTGTTCCAAACCAACTCAACCACTCCACAAAAGTCCACATGAGAAGTTCACATATTAAAGAACCAAAAGGTCCTAGATGGCTATTAGCCAATTTGCACACTCCCATAGAGAGTTTATGAATGAAAACAAGTATCAATCACTAACAAACAACTTTCTTCCAAGTCAAAGGAATCAAAAAGGTTGAGTTTTTAAGATTTAAAACAAAGCAAATAAAAAATTTTAGAAAAGATTATGGATAAAAAGTCTAGGATTACAATTTCATCAAAGACAAATTCAAGTGAGAAAAAACCTTTTCAACATATAATAATTATGCAAATTGATTAACCTTGACAAAGGAAAGAAAAACAAATTGCCAAAATTAAAACAAAGCAAATTAAAACAAAGGAAAGAAAAACAACTTGAAATCTTCTCGAAGTGTAGAAGTCTTCAACTTAATCTCCAAAATTGCCAAAACATCCAATTTATGTTGTTCCATGATGCAATCCTCATAATGGGCTGGGCCTAGCTTGAATAGCCTCTCTCGGCCCGCCACCTCCTTTCCCACCTTTCTTGTTTCTCTTCTTCTTCTTTGGTTATTGCCAATCACCCTTGGTGCTCGAGTCAACTTCAACCCCTTTGTTACCATCATCATCCACCACCAGGGCTTTGCCCCTATCATCACCCATCATAGGAACACACCACTACCGGAGGCCTCAATGGAAGAAGGAGGCTCAGTAATGGTGATCCCTTTTTGCCCCTTCTACCTAGCCTCGACTTGCTTCCCTCCTAGACCCGAAGCTTTGCTACTAGCACCATCCAAGGTCTCCAAGATCTTCTCCTCCCCCACCTTGTCCACGGTAGTCTCCTTGGCCTTGGATTTCTCCTTGGCCTTTTCCTTGGTATTGCAAGATCCCTCGACATGAGTGAAGGAGTTGCATGTACCACAATACTTAGGTTCATGCTCATAGACCATTTTTTGTTGAAAATGGAGCCGGTGTGCAGTTTCCTTATGGCCACAACCCGAGTGAGGGGTTTAGAGAAGTCCACCTCCACCAAAAGCCTTGCAAACTCTTTTTTTCCATCGAGAAAATGCATACATCGGTGGTGATAGGCATCCCCACCTTAGAACCAATGATGCTTAGAGAAATCTCCCAATAAGAAGGTGAAAGTCCAAGAAAATTCACCCAGAATGGAACAATCCTCACGACTCCACTATCAAAATCAAAGCAAGATGGCATTGTTTTGAGAACAAGAGGCCTCCCATAGATAACATAACGCCTCTTTTGAAGCACTCTATCCAAGTCCTCCTCCTTATCAAAAGAAAACACCACCCACCCACTCTCATGAAAATGTAGCTTGTAGGGTACCTTCCAATTTTTCGTCAATGCATGCCCCTTTTCTCCGAAATTTGCCTATCACGTATCCAATTAACGCATGTCTCCAAACCTCCTTCCCACTCAACATGTGATGCATAGAAAGCTTGCCAACCTCGATCTCTTGATGCATCACCTCCAACTTTAATCCCATATAAAGGTTCTAGTTAGAATTGAGAAGACTTGAACAAGTTTTGCCCTTCTTGCTTCCCTCTGTCTTATCCTCCAAAATCCCCTTGCCTTGCTATTTGGTGTGGCTTGGACCAGCCTGCTCATCCATTGCCTCCACTAGATCTCCATTATAGTCAAACCGGGCATGTTTACCACTACGCAAGTCTTCTTTCGATCCTCCTTGCCATTTGCAGCACCATTTTGTCGTTCCTCCTTGCTACTGCCCAAGTCTCCATTATCCTTTCCGGTCTTGTCTTTGATTATTGGGATCATGATCCTTGTTGTCGAGTCGAGCTTCAGTGTCAAGCTATCCCGCGTTTGAATCAACCGAAGTGGGCCTATCATGAGTTTCATGGTCTGCAATCTTTTCCCTGGAATCCCCATAATCCAGCCCACATTCATTAGGCCCAAAATTAGCTCCCTCATAGGCTCCCAAATCTGATTCTTCAACCCAACTGTCCAAGCTAGACATCACCTCCACTAGTGGCCCATTACCAACCGAACCATCTAGTTTAGGTAACCCACTTGGGCTTTAACCGACATTCTTTTCCTCCATGTTTCTTTGCCATTGACGGTGCATTCAAATTATTCAAGTTCAAAATCAAATTTCCACCAGCCTTTAAGGTTTGACCTCGAGAAACACCACCGGCCATAATCAATTCGGTCAACCACCGATCAAACACACTCCAACCCTCCTTCCTTGTACAAATTAATTAAGGCTTAAGTATCAATTTATTCTTCCTCTTTAAATTCGCGTCACAAATCTTGTACGGAGTTCGAAGTTGGAGAACATGAAGTTCCGAGCGGGCCTAACCCTATATCCAATTGATTAAACCGGTGAGTCTATGGACCCATGTATATACATAGAAAGTGAGCCGGAGGAAGAATCTGGGAAGTACTTGTTTTGAATTTTAACGGCGGCTTAATTATTTGGTGTTGCTGTGATCATCTTTGCGGGTCATATTATGGCAGTCCCCCTTAATGCTACCTGTCCTCTGTGAGAAGTTTGTTAGCTTTGTTGTCATCGGCATTAATTATTGTTTTCATTGTTTTTTTTTAATCCGTTTTTGTTTCCTAGAATTGTATAGCAAGTGAAACTTCCTATTTACATATATATAATATAAAAAAATAGTTGTACGTAAGGATTTATATATATAAATTTCAGACCTGCCGCTCTTGTGCTTTTGATTAGAAGTTCAGTGCTTTTGTGCTATTAAAAATTATTAAATTGATTCAATTAGAAATTTAATGATTAAATTGACCATTTTTGTAAAATAAAATGATTAAATTGACTCAATTAAAAATTTAATGGTTAAATTAAAAGAAAACTAAAAATTTAGCAATCAAATTAATACTTAAGCCAATTAATTAATATCAACCAAAACAACAAAAACTCAGCCCAAATTAGTTTTGTCCAGTCCGCTCAAACAAGCAAGCCCAACCAAAATTAATCAGTCTACAATCACATCAACTCTTACCCGCACCACAGCAAGCTAGAATCCTCACTAAATTAGCACCCAAATTACCCGCACCCATTTATACCTACGCCAACAGCAAAACACTGTAAGCACCAAACACAAATTGCCCCATGCCCAAACATGTAGACGGAGACCTAGCAGTAGGTTAGAAATGGAATATAGTGAGGGAACCCACCTAAATCGAACTGCTGGAACAATAAATGTGGTAGGCAGTGATGGTTACATGGCAGCAAAGTTTTTTAGTTTACAATGAATGCAATAGGTTAGAAATGGAATTATAGTGAGGGAACTAACCTAAATCGAACTGCTGGAACAATAAATGTGGTAGGCAGTGATGGTTTAATGGCAGCCAAGTTTTCTAGTTTACAATGAATGCTCCAATCGATTGAAAAGAACCCACTTTAATGTTTGCACCAAGTACACTAAGAATTACTGAAGCAAAACACTCAAATGAAAGAAAGAAATCAAATCTAAGCACTCAAGAATTATCCAAGTCTTGACCAAAACATTCTAAGTTGAGAGCATCTCTCTAACTTTCTCTCACTAGACTTGCAACTTTTTGACATCATGATAAACGATGGGTTTTGGTTACTAAGGAAGAAAGAGAGAAAGGTGAAAGAAAGAAGAGACAACGCAGGAGTGAGAGGGAGAGACAACGAAGAAAGAGAGGGAGAAAAAATTCTGCCAAAAATGGGGTTAAGTGGTTTGCATTTTGCGCATGCAGTCACTCCTATATATATAAATATATACGGATTTGCTAAGGTGCGCTCCGCAGTACGCCTTAATAGGCGCTCCAATCGTTATCGTAACGGAATTTTTACTTCGCTTGGTTGGCTACATGAGCACTGTAGCAAAAATTCCATTACGGTAACGGTTGGAGCGCTCATTAAGGCACGCTCCGGAGCGCGCCTTAGCAAAACCGTAAATATATATATATATATATATTTTTTTTTATATATGGTTTTGGAGGTTCCTCATTTGGTAAATGCTCCCCCTCAATTTTTTTTTACACATCTAGTTAGCAGATGGGTTTTTCTAAAATAAAATTAAAAAAAAATTGGTGACAATTGCACCACCGGGGAAAAAATAATTTTAAAAAAAGGTTTTATGACAAATGTACCATCTGGAATTTTTTTTTAAAAAAAAAAATTTACACAAGACTGTATTTGAATCCTACGACGAGGATATATATATATTTTTTTTTTAAAAAAAAAAACAGGTTTCAGAGCAAATGCACCATCTTAAAATATATATATATATATATATATATTTTTTGTTTTAAAGACTAATGTTAACTGATTGACGAGAGAACTCATGGGGCCCAAGGATTCGTTAAAAAAGAGGGATCAGGAGGTGAGGCAGATGCATCTTTTTTTTAAGGAATGGACAGATCGGATATTTCTAGAAATATGGTGGGACAATGCGTTGGAGTGGCGATGCATTTGCCAAACGGAAAATGGACTCGATTTCGAGATCCATTTTAAAAACAGACGAGATCGCGTAAAAGCCTCATCCCATCACACTTACACTATTGATTTGATTTTGTTGAAGCGAAACAGCTGCTGCACTCTGACCCGTTCACCATGAACATCCATTCTGACACCCATAGTGTTTAGCCTTTGAGTATCATTAATAATCTCGGAGATTTTTTTTTTCGTAACAAAATGAATATCTTTATTTTTATTTTAATTTATCTGAAAATTAATATTATTTTTTTTAAATGAATTAAAATTTTCTTAAGATATTGATATTGTTAAGTGTAAAATAAATTTAGTTGACTAATTTTCTCAAAATTTGTACCAATCAAAATGGAACATCCAATTTTAAATAAAGGAAATATAATTGAGGGACACATAAAATATAAAATAATGTTATATAAATACACGTATTTCCGTGAGTACAATTCATATATATTATATTTTCTTGTCTTTAATTAAATTTTATTTAAGTTTTTTATTTGTCATTAATTATAAAACATTATTGGTATTTGATAAATATATCATCATTTTTTCCCAATATTTCTCATATTTTATAAAAATGTTTTTCTTTCTTTCTTTCTCATTTCAATGTTTTCCTCTACAAGAATATTTCGAAAAAAGGGACTACCTTAATATTACTATTATAATCATTAAAAATTACTTATAAATAGGGAGAAAGGAAATATTATTATTATATACTCCATAAATTTTTTAAAAAAAGTTTTGTTTCAAAATGATTATCGTTTATGCAATTCAAGACAAAAGGTATGACTGAATTATATATCTATTCTTTCTTTGTCAAACTTCCTTTTAATATTTCCAATGTAATTAACTACATTATACATATCAATTTTTGAACTAACCAATCAAATAAAAAAAAGACGAGAGAGAAGGAAAGAGAAAATTAATGAGAAAAAAGAATTTGAGATACAATTCAAGGTAAATTAAAAAAAAATAAATTTATCTCAGATAGATAATGTTATAATTATCTTAATTACGTTATTTTTTAAACGGGGGAAGTAGTGCATAGTGAGAAGACGTAAGAAGTTAGATATGGGTATGAAAATAGAACTGCTTCGTCATACATGTGGAGTCCTAGTCGCCAACTTTAATGCATAGTCCTAGTCAATATTCCTTCCGTTTCAAAATAGTTGTTGCTTAAGATTTTTTTATCAAAATTAAGATAATCACAATATTATTTATTTTATCTCTATTTGAATTTATTAAAAGTTGAGATTAATGATAATGTAATTGATGAGTTTTAAAATTGGGATGTGTAAATATAATAAATGACATCGAAAAAGGTTAACAAATAAAGGGTAAGATGGATAATTCACTTATATTTTTTATCCCGAAATATGTAAACGACAATCATTTTGAAACAAAAACTCCCTCTTAAACAGCATTCATTTTGAAATGGAAAGATTAAGTATATATCATGGAGTGTTACCCTCTCTAACCTTAAGAAAATGGTAGAACAAACGAACATACAAAAAAAAATCTTAAAAAGAGAAAAGAAATCTAAAATTGTGGAAAAAGAAAGGGACCAAGAAAAGATTTTAATGGCTAGTTTGGGAGTTTTACGCGCGGGGGGAGGGGGGGTAAATAGAAGAGAAAAGAAAAAAAGATGAAAAAAGAGAAATTTATATTTAAAGTTGTTGAGCGATTTAGAAGAAAAAAGAAAATAAATGTATTAATTTTTGGGGGGATTTAGAGAAAAAAGAAATGATTGATTACTCGGAGATGATTTTAAAATATTAACCGTATGTAAAGTTGAAAGAAAAATAAAAGAATTGATGTAATAGGATATAATAATAATAATTTTACAAAAATTAAAATGGTGTTACGGTACAATCTTTCTCTCCATTTCCGAACAGATTGCAAAGATGCTGTAGGAGGGATGAACTTTCTCCTCTCTTCTCTCCATCTCTCCTCTCTCTCTCTCTCTCTAAAATAATCCCAAACAAAATTAATGTCATTTTTCCAAATCCCTTCTCTTCCCTCCCAAACTAGTCATAAAGGAAGACATTATTTTTATATAAAAAGAAATTAGAAGATACTTAGAAATCAGGAGAAAAAAATTACTAATGAGAAAAACGAACAAGAGACAAATTTGATCGTTAGTAGATAATAGATAGATAAGTACTCCTTCATTACTAAATATAAATTATCAACTGTAATTTCGTAAAAAGTAAAGTAAATTATTTTTTTTTTTTCTAAAATATCCTCTAATTACCGTTTAAAAAATCTAAAAATGATTTTATAAATATATCGATAGGGGGATAATATAGAAAAAATACATTCAATTACGTAATTAATTAAAAATAATCATTTTTAATTAATAATAAAAAAAATTAATTAAAATAATTTATATTTAATAAGGAGAGAGTAATATGTAGATAGAAAACACATAAATTTACCTATATCATTTTTTTTTTTTTTTATGGGGGAGGAGAAGAGGGAAACACTATCCTTGCTATCAGAGGCCTCAGACCCGGACCTACCAAGGACGTTTGCAACCCCAGTCAGTTACGTGTATCACTTCACTCATCTTTTTTTTCCTCTTTTGCATGAAGCATAAAAGACTGGCTTATTGTCGTCATTTGAATTGTGGAAATGGAGTGGAACGGGGAGTTGAATCATGGAACGGCGGAGACATCTACAGAAACGCCGCGGGCGGTGGAGTTTAAAGTCGAAAAGGGGGGATTAATTCACTCTTATCTAGCGTTGATTCTTTGGCTTGGAGCTATTCATTTTAACGTCCTTGTTGTCTTAGCTTCCTTCATCTTTCTTCCTCTATCCAATGCTATTATGTAAGTTCCTCAATCTCAATACTGGGGCAATGTTCTCAGAT
>JAOXNR010052329.1:0-16907 GCA_028571225.1 Parsonsia alboflavescens | reverse complement strand
CAAGTGGATCACCATGTTGCAGGAATTCACTTTTACCCTTAAGCACAAATCGGGAGTTATGAACAAGGTGGCAGATGTTTTGAGTCGGCGACATTCGCTTCGAGAGCCTGCGGGTTAACTTGCGGAGTGATACTGATTTTGGACAGGTGGTGCGAGATGTCGAGCAGCAACTTCGAAGCGATTTCATACTATATGAGGGATATCTTTTCCGAGGTAACTCTTTGTGTATTCCTGATACTTCTCTGCGACTATTGATTGTCCAAGAATTGCATGCGTAAGGGCATTTTGGGAAAGATAAGACGGCTGATTTGGTTAAGGAGCATTTTTATTGGCCTGGGATTGATAAATACGTTCAGGATTATGTAAGAAGATGCCGAATCTGTCAAGTATCTAAAGGCAGCAGCAGTAATCCGGGCTTATACACTCCATTGCCAATTTCGGATGAGCCTTGGACGGATGTGTCCATGGATTTTGTTCTCGGATTGCAAAGAACGCAGAAGGGATTTGATAGTATTTTTGTTATGGTGGACCGATTCAGTAAGATGGCCATTTTTATAGCTTGCAAGACGACCATAGATGCTAGCAGAATAGAGGAGCTATACTTTATTGACGTGGTTCGGCAATTTGGAATACCTAGGACTACTTTGTCTGATAGGGATACCAAATTCATGAGTCATTTTTAGCGAGAACTTTAGAGCGATTGGGGATGACTTTGAAATTCGGTAGTCCATATCATCCTCAAACAGATGGGCTAACTGAAGTTGTGAACAGATCGTTGGGCAATCTGCTGCGAGCTCAAATCAAGACTTTCGGCACTTGGGACTCTCTCCTTCCCAAGATTGAATTTGAATTTAATTGTTCAATTAACAGATCTACTCAATACTCTCCTTTTCAGATTGTGTATGGCAGGAATCCCAAGAGTCCGATTGATCTAGCACTTCCGGATGATGGAACTGTGTCTAAGAATGTGGAGGAGCACATTGTGGATTTGCATGTCGTCCACGTTGCAGTGAAGTCCAACTATAGTGTCTTGGAATCAAGTGAAAGAAGCATTGAAGAGATTTGATGATCAAGTGTTTGATGAAGAATCCGAGCATCATCAACCCCCATGAACGGTGCCACTCAGTCAATTCCTTAGACCAGTGAAGCAAGGGACAAATTGAAGCATTTTGGAAGAATTTCCAGAGAAGTCCTGGCCCCAGGACAAGTGGGTACACCAACGCTAGTTGGCCTATTTGGTCCCTGAACCTTTGATTTTTTTAGTTTTGGTCCCTAATGCGACCTTGTCCCATTTTTGACAATTCCACTTAGATTTATTGAATTTTATTTGTCTTTTAAGCTATTTTAGAAGGTTATCATGGACTTTAAGCATTATTAGGGCTTCTTTTTGAGAGGACTATATAGTCCTCTTTTTTTGTAATGAAAAAAGAAACTTATTCACAAACAACTTATTTCAATTTGAGAGAATCCTTATGGATTAAAATCTACTCTTGTTGACTGTTCTTCTAAAAACTCTTCTAGAGTTCTTAGTCTAACTCTTGAGTTCTTCAATACTTGGCTAAGGTTATTGAACTAAATTGAAGAAATTCTAGCTAATTGATCATATTGGAAGACAAACTTGGTCAATAGTTCTGGCTTGAACCTCTTGCATGGAGTCTTGGGTTGGTGTTAATTGGGTGTCTTTGATTGACTTGAATGAAGAATTCCTTTCAATTGTTGAGATCTCATCAACATTTTGGTATTAGATATGAGGTTTTTCATTAAGAAGTTTGCCTGCCTTTACTTGCTTTCTTGTTTAAGTGTTAAGATAATGTTGTTTCTTTGAAATCCTATGATCTTATGTGATTTTGTGTTTGTTCCTTTACATTAATCTTAGTTCTTCTTCTTTGATCTATTCTGAATTGTCTCCAAGACCAAAAATCAAGGCCAATTCAATTTGTTTGGTGTTTCTATTTCATCTCATCTCTACTAAAAAAGAGAGAGAGAGAGAGAGAAGAGATCAAAGATCTCAAGTGGCTGAAAATTTGAAAATCAAGAAAAGAAAGAGCCAAAAATTTCAAAATTCTCATGTTCATGGATTGTGAAGTTGAATTCTATTTGATATGTTGATTAAATTGTTGGGTTGTCATTGAATTGTGATCTATGGAATTGAATTGCCTACTTGTCTAATCAAAATTTGTTTTTGGGGCACTTGATCACATTGATTTTGATTGAAATTTGGATCACAACTCTTTGAGCTCAAGGTGTTTGATAAATTGCCTTTCATATATTTTTCTTGATAAGTGTTTGATCAATTGCCTCGTGTTCATTAACCTTCCTTTTTGAAACTCTTATCTCTTTGAATCTTATATGTTGGAAAATATTAACTATTTGCTTTGAGTTTTTTATGTTTGATTCGATCACCTTGTTGAGTAATTGTTGCCTCTGGGAGTTGCATTAAGAACTTGAAAAAGAGTTAAGAGAGGTAAAAGGAGCAAAAAGGGTCACAATAGAGTGAGAAAAAGCCATTTCTAAGTGTGATGCACGAGTGTTCTTGAGGATATACATATTTCCCCTATTTTTGTGTCTTTAAATTGTAGGTACAACAACCATGAAATGAAGAGGATCAACTTCATCTAATGCATCAAACATTGGAGAGCACAACACTATAATATCTTCTCTAAGGAAGTGATGTAACAAATGTCTCAAGATATGATGGCTCAAATGACCCAAAGCCTGGGAGAAATGAGAAAGGATCTGGGATCAAGGATTGATAGAGTTAAAGAAAGGGTGAATCCCTTTGATACACGTCCACCTCAAGTATTGAGAAACCCATTCCAACAAAGAGGTAGAGGAAGGGGAGGCCAAATGCCAAGAGCCCAA
Organism: Parsonsia alboflavescens; assembly: GCA_028571225.1. Classification (NCBI taxonomy): domain Eukaryota; kingdom Viridiplantae; phylum Streptophyta; class Magnoliopsida; order Gentianales; family Apocynaceae; genus Parsonsia; species Parsonsia alboflavescens. Next base: position 14,045 of record JAOXNR010052329.1, on the reverse strand, counting down.
CCAAGAGGAAGGGTACTCCAAGATCAGTTTAAGGAAGTCCTCAATGGAGAAGAAGAGTATTGGGAACAACAAGAGGAAGAAGAATAACATGAGGCAAGAAGGGATATTAGCTTGGGATCCATCAAGCTAACTATTCCACCATTTGAAGGAGGTCATGATTTGGAAGCCTACCTTACTTGGGAGAGAAAGGTGGAACATTGATGTGATTTCTTCATGGATGAAAGTTTTTAGGTTCATACATTCAAAGAAATCAATCAAAGAAAAGAAGAAGGACTCATCAAAGGTTCAAGGGAGATTAGATAGACCTTTGTTAGTGATTCAACAACAACTAATCTCTTGATTTGGTAGAAAATTCAATACCTCACCCCAGAGTGATTGAATGTCCTAAATGAAGTGGCTCAAGAAACCTAAGAGGAACTCTGAAGAAGACTCAAGAAAGATCATGTTTGATCTTTAAAATTCATCACTCAAAAGAGATTACATGTTTGTGGTTCCTTTTTTTTTTTTTTTGTTTTACAAAGATAAGGAACTACATATAGTCCCAATGCCAAAAATTACAGTAATAATTCGTGGATGGAGTTTAAAGACATGATTACCTTTAAAACATATAAAAAATAACAAGAAGAAAGGATCAAAAATCAAAGAAAACCAAAATAGCGGCGGAGCTGCCAGTTGCCATCCGGCTTCGGATGGTGCACCGGATGACTACTGGAATGCCTTCTATTCTTGGTTTGTGTTGACCTGCTCCAGATGGTCTTCTTCAAGTGCTGGATCCCCCTTTGCTCCAGCCATCCTTGCTTCTTCTTCACCTGTTGTTAAATGCTTTTTATTGCCTTCAATTAGCACTCTTTGTGGACTTGAAATAGGGTTTTCTAGGCACATTTTCAATCCTTCAAACTCCTCAAATGACTCTTCAATGTTGCAAACATGGTACAACTTCTTTGATGGATCAACTTGATCAAGTGTAGATCTCTTCATCATTGCTTCAACATCAAGTTGTTTTTCTTTGTCTTGCACATATTCCGTGTCTTTATTCTTTAATCCTCATACTTGTATTTAAAATACAAGTTCTTGTACAAGGTTTCATTCCTTAGCATCAAAGTTCTCTCATTCTTAAAGTGGAAGTCCATATAGGCATGTTTTCTTCCATAAAGTTCATCTTCAATGAACCCTTCCTTTGATGGCTTGCAGGAAAGCTCCACCAGTGTGAAGGTAGCTCCTTGATCCTATCATTCCCCCTCACCTCAAAAGGATTCCTCCTGGAATGTCGATGTCCTACATAGAGAGGAGAATGATCAATAACATAGATTGAAGAACCAAAAGGATAGTTACCAACTAACTCCAAGGTATCCTTCATGGAAGTTATAACTTGATTATGCCTTACCGTACCCTTCTTTAAAGATGTTGGTCTCTCCTTGATTGATATGTATTCCATTTCCACGACAAGAAACTCATTAGAAGAAATAATATAAATGAGAAATATAAACTCAATAAGGTAATCAGGAAAACAAGATCTATCATCCAAAGCACAAGACATAAATTCCATTGGTCTATGACCCCATAAACCATGATATGAAAGTTCTCTAAACCTTGAATTCATATTCGTTACGGTTAAGAAACAATCCCTTAACATAGCATTTACATGCCCTCCATCAAAATCATCAAACATATGTGTGAAATAAATAAAAACATAGCCCTCACATATGCTAGAATTCAAACTATCATCAAGACGGATAGCATTGTACTCATTAAAAAACATGGATTCTTCATAATCTTCCAAAATTTGAACATATCTTTATTCATGGCACAAAATATAAACCATAAAGTCACATAGTACCACCAAATATGCCAAAAAGAGATTAAGCACACATCAAACACATTGGTTTCATCAATTTGAAATTCTTCAATTTCATCAACGAACAACCTCTCATCATTAAGCACCTCTTCACAAGTTATCAATAAGCGTTCTCCGACAATCATAGGAGTCTTTTTAATATGTGCTCCTAACACATGCTTTCTAAACAAGATATCAAAGAATCTAGGACTATCATATTTCACAAAATCAACTTCATGATTCTCAAGATTCAATAACTTAAAGAATTTTTCATGCTTGGAACAATTAAGCACATAAAAAGAACATCTTCTAAGTATGTCATCATGGGTCTCATAACCTTTGAATCTAAAAAACATATAAAGAAATAAAACCGAAGCATTCATGTTGATATCATACTCTTGAAGTTTCACAATTTCAAATAGGATCAATCCTTCAACATGACATGCTTCATCAACAATCTTCAACAAGCAATTACTCTCAATAAGCTTGGAATTTCTTCCCATATTCACAATGAAATAGATTTCAAACAAAAGAATCAAACAATTGGGATTAACAATGAATAAGCACATGATAAAACATATATAGAAGTTTAAATCAAGAATGGTAATATCAAATATCCAAAATAATCGGTCATCCACAACAAACTTTGAAATTTCATTCATGTATATCCCAAAATCATGCTTAAACAAGTAAAGCAAGTGTCTCAATTCATAAGAATGCGACTCCATGTTATACCCATGACTATCAATTATCAACAATTCACATAAAGAATCCAAAGGCATGAATATAGCATTTTCATCAAACAAAGAATAAACATGCTTATAAACTCCACCATGTGTGACTTGTCTAGAAACATCAAACACATAGTCACAAGCATATTCTTTCAAAAATGATTACTTCACAAACTCAAAATCCATAAATGTTGTCACTAAACTCAAAAGTATATGACATACTTTCTCTAGATAAGAAATCATCATGCTCAAGAATTTTCACAATAGCACCTTATTTATGAACATCATAAACATTTCCACAATCATTCTTAGCCTTAGAAATCATGTTTTCATGCTTAAAATTCAACATTCTATCTCCAAGAGTAAAGATAAGAGTGTACCACTGAAACATAACTCATCATCTTGTTGTCCTTGTCTTTCTTCAACTTGTTTAGGCCTTGAAAATCTTGAAATTTTGGCACAAGAACACTAGAAAAAAGAGTAGCCAATGTTAGAAGTGGGTATAGAAATCTCCTTGTTCATCTTGAACATCAAAGCACATTCATTTTCTCTCTCTTTCTCATAAAATTTTTCATTTTAATCACTCAAATCTTTTCTTTCAATGACACTCATTTCTTTTTCAATCACAACCTCATTTTGCATCTCACTTTGCCTCTCATGAACTTTTTCAATCTCAAGCTCTCCTTTTTCTATTCTCTCTTGTTCTTTTCTCACTCATTTTTCACAATGGGAACCTCTTGCTACATTTCATGGGACTCTCTTCCATCATTTCTCGCTTGTATATGCTGAGCTTCCAATTCAACAAGTGTCACATGATCATTTTCTCCCTTAACTTCACATGAGAACTGTTGAACTTGCTCATTTCGGTCCAATCTCTCCCATGCTGGGTAATAAGAAGTTTTATACCCATATTCATTTCAGTCAGTTGATGAAGAAGTGACATGACTTGAGCTTTCATAAAATCTTCCATTGACTCCTTTTTCTCCAAATTTCTTTCAACCTGGATGGCCATCTGTCCCATTTCCTCAAGATCAACAAAAAGGTGTGGTTCTACTCTTTCTTTAATCTCCATTCTCAACCCTTTGAGAAATATAGTCATATAAGCTTCTCCATCCATTTTAATGTTAGTTCCCTTCATGGCTAACTCCATTAGTTTCAAGTAGTCCCCAACACTCTTGGAATGTAGAGTAGTGGATATGTATCTATCCCTCCTAGGCCTCTTCTCAACTTCAAAGTCATAATATTCATCATGGTTTACTTGTTGTCTCCTTCTTCCAACTCTTCCATTTGGCTCATACTCCTTAGAAGAATGAGGTTGATACTCATCTCCTCTTCCCCGTTGTTGGACATGTCTTCTTGGAGTTTTACATTGGAGCTCATCTATCCATCTTTCAAAGTTATCAACTCTTGAGTTCAGGTCCTTCTTCATCTCCTTCATATTGTTTGATATTTCACTTATCCTTAGCTCCATTCATTGCATGAAAGTGTTCCAACAAGTATTCATGCCATTCCTTTCAACTTGTGATGAAGAAGATGCTCCTCTTGTCATGTTGTACCTATAAGAAAGAAAACCCAAAAATAGAGAATTTGAATATATCCTCCCCAATCACTCGTGTTTGGCATTCAATTTGGGTTTTAATCACTCAATTATGTTCACCCCTTATCGCCTCTTTCCAGTCTAGCTCCTCTTTCAAGTTCTTAAACAACTCACAAGCACATTATAGAACAATTAGTCAAGAATACCAAATGATCCACAGAATTCAATCAATTGATGATCACCAAACAAGAACGAAGAGAATAGAGTTTCAAAGAAATATGGTCAATCAACTCAAGTCAAATGAACAAGCACTTAGAATCCTAGAAAATATAAAACTGTCATTTCATCAAACACCTTGAGGACAAAGATTGTCATCTCAAATTTGCATATGTAATTCAATAATTCAAAGCCCTTGATCTCAAATTAGTATAAACAATAGGCAATTCAATCCCGATTCATCGATAATTCAATCTCTTCCTACAATATATCAATAGCACAAGAGATATGAACTTGAATTCAACAAACCCAATGATTTTTCACTCTCTCTCTTTTTTTTTTTTTGGCACTTTTGTGCAGAATTTTTTTGATTCCTTTTTTTTTTTTTGCAGCTTTTTATCTTTCTTTTCTAAGTTTTCTTTTGTAGAGATAGAGGATAGAAGTACAAACACCAAACACATAGAATTAGCCCCTGTGTTTGGCCTTAGGCTTAATTCCCACAATCACATAGAGACAGCAAAAGAAGAACTAGGACAAATGTAAAGGAACAAAACACAAAACATATAAGATCATAGGATTTCAAAGAAAAAGTATGATCTTAGCACTTAAAACAAGAAAGCAAGTGAAGATAGGCAAACCTTTGATGAAAAAAATGGCTCTTATACCAAAATAAGATGTGATTTTTTGATGGATGAAGGTTTTGGTTTCATACATTCAAATCAATCCATCAAAGAAAAGAAGAAGGACTCATCAAAGGTTCAAGGGAGATTAGATTGACCTTTGTTGGTGATTTAACAACAACCAATCTTCTGATTTGGTAGACAATTCAATACCCCAAGCCATACTGATTGAATGCCTTAAATGATGTGGCTCAAGAACCCTAAGAGGAACTCTGAAGAACACATGAAAGATCATGTTTGATCTTTGAAATTCATCACCCAAAAGAGATTACATGTTTATGGGCTCCCTTTTTTTTTAACAAAGATAGGAAACTATATATAGTCCCAAAGCCCTAAATTTTCCTAATAATTCATGGATAGGGTTTAAATGCATGATTACCTATAAAACATAACAAAAATAACAAGAAGAAAGCATCAAAAATCAAAGACAAGCAAAACAGTGTCGGAGCTACTAGCGACTATTCGTCCCTTTGACAGCTTCCATGATAGCTCCACCAATCTTAAGGTACGTCCATGATCCCTATCAAACTTTTATTTGATTTTTGTGATTACCAGGAAGCAAAGAAGGTGAAGCTAGCTATTATTGAATTTTCGGACTATGCAATAACTTGGAAGAGCAATTGATGATCACCAAGAGGAGAATACGAACCACCTATAGCAACATGGAATGAGCTTGAGGAAGTCATGAGGCATAGATTTGTTCCATCCTACTACCATAGGGAACTCTAACAAAAGCTTCAAACTCTACGGCAGGGCTTCTAAGGTGTAGATGAGTACCACAAAGAGATGGAGGTAGCCATGATGACGGTCAACACTGTGGACGATGAAGAAGCTACCATAGCAAGATTTCTTTGTGGCTTGAATATTGAGAAAGTGGATAAGTGGAGATATGCCAATTTCACCATCTCCAAGATAAGGTGAACATAGCCAAAAAGATTAAGAAACAATTGAAGCACAGGAGGAGTTCAAGTGGGAAGCCTTATAGATCACATAACTATGGAAATTCATCAACTAAGCCTTCTACTGCTTGGCCTAAGAAGAAAGGAGTGGTGCCTAAATATCCACCCAAGAAGGAAGGTTTCAAGCCTAAGTATCAAGAGAACAAGCGGCGACAAAGGGAAAGTTCAACTACCACCTTTCAAGGGTAAGGATGTTAAATGCCACAAGTGTCAAGGATTTGGATACTATGCAAACCAATGTCCCAACAAGAGGAATATAATCTTGAACAATAGGGACATAGTGGAGTCGGCTAGTGAGGATGAAGAAGAGGGACATGGCATTGAATTCAATCCTAATGAAGGTGATTGTGAACAAATGTACATGATTAGGAGCGTAGTTAGTACTTAAGCTAGTGAAGAGGAGGACTTGCAAACGAAGAATCTATTCCACTCAAGATGCCTGATACAAGGCCATTTGTGTAGTGTCATTGTGGATAGTGGAAGTTGTGTGAATGGCACAAGTGCCTACCTGGTGGAGAAAATGAAGTTACCTTGGCTAGACCACCCAAAGCCATACAAGCTTCAATGGTTAAATGATGGTGGTGAAGTCAAGGTTGAAAAACAAGTGAGAATCTCATTGTCTGTGGGCAGGTATCATGATGAGGTGTTATGTGATGTAGTGACATGCAAGCTACACATTTGTTACTTGGAAGGCCATGGCAATATGATAGGAGGGTGATCTATGATGGCCACAAGAACAAGCATTCCTTGAAGTTTGAAGGAATGAACATACATTTGGGAGGATGACCTATATGGACCAAAAGAAAATTCTTGAGAGGATGAAAGAATTCTATGGAGAGAAAAACAAGAGAGAATGAGAGGAGAAGAAATCAGAAAAAGGGAAGGAAGAGAAAAAATGAGAGTGAAAAGTGTTGGGATTTATGCCCAAAAAGAATACCAATTTTCTATAATTCTTGATTTAACAAAATTGAGGTATTGTTTGAATTATTTCTGTGCATTTATTATTCATACAATTAATTTTCAACTTGAATTAAATAGTTCATTTGTGTGCTGGGAAGTTTAGCACAGTAAGGTACGGATCACCAAAAGTTTAAATCATAAGGAAATTGTTCTTGACCTTTTAATGGAATTGGGCTTTCCATTGAATAAAGGTCATAACACATTAGTCTCCTTTAAGTAGGGTGATTTACCTTTAGTCATTGGGTAGGGAACCGGGACTACATGTGCTAGCATATTTTGAATGTGTTGAACAGGACCATACAATGACAGTTCTCTAAATGTACTATCAAAGAAAAGAGAACTAATGTCATTGTAGCTACTGCGTGGACACAACCCCATGACATGAGTATGGGTTGGTGGATTGACAAAGCTAGGTTAATGTGCCTTAATATAATATAGGTAAGGTTTCTTTTGTACGAGACCAATAGCCTTTTATGTTAGGTACATTGATGTAGTTAGTTACGATAGATCTATACACTAGGGTCTCCATGCCATCCCTCTATCGAGATGGGTTAATCACCCCTTTGTGGATTGTTCGAGTTGATTCATAGAATCCAAGGCCGTGGTAGTACTATTTAATATCTACTAAATATTCTTCTAGTGAATATTCAATGTGAATTCACAGATTGAACTAGATACCAAAGAATGGTAGATGCTATTGAGTAAGGTGATAGTACACCAAACCTTCGCTCAATAGTGGATGCTACATAGAAGGGCAAATGTGTCAATACACCTATAGGTCAAAGATAAAGGATTGAGATTTATCTCAACAAGCCTTCTGTTTTTATAGTAATGTGTCTTGAAGTACATCATCTTCTTTTGGTGATAATAGAAGATGTTTAAAATGGCTAAGTATATTGCCATTATGTAGCAAGGGTATTTTGGTCATTTTATGGAGCCTCGAGCATTGTGTCTTAAAGTCCCTAATCTAGCCCTATAGTTTATGAGTGATTTTATATCATTCTAAAATGGGAAGTATAGAGGAATTAATTTTATTCTAAAGGATTTATTTTATTTAGTCTTATAATTAATTTGTCCTTAGGTCCATAAGATTAATTATTGATTGGGCTTAAATAAAATAAATGAGTGGCAATTTATTTTTCTTAGTCTTATAATTAATATGGACAGAAGTCCATAAGATTAATTATTGTTGGGTTTAGACTAAAAAAATAAATAAAGGGTCTTTTAGTTAAAGGGCCAAGATAATTATTTTAGGTCTATGATCCAATAAATAATTATTGGCTCTTTAATTAAATTGAATCATATTGGGTAATGACTCATAGAAGCCCAACTTCTAATTAGGTTATTTTAGGATTATTTATATCCTATTATTTCCATTAATTAGGTTTAACTCATTCAGAACCCTACTTTAAGAAGGGACGTGATTTTTTGAAAAGAAAATTCCAATACGTCTGTTTGTTTTTTTTTTCACCGCCACTTCACTAGGAGATAAGATTCCTTTTTTCCTATTCCTGTCTGTTCACCTAGACTATTCATAGATAATAGATTAGAAGACTTTTAAGTCTAGTAGATCTCGGTTAATTTATCAGACAAATCTGCAGCTTCAGACAATCAAAAAGGTGTGTATCCATTCTCGTGTGTAAAAAAATTTTTTTATGGGATTTGGATCTTGTTTCTCTGTGGATTCGAGATTAATTTCCCTTTAAGAAGAACAAGAGTGAAGAAGAAAAGAGAGTGAAAAGAAAGTGAATTTTTATGCAAAAGAAAGAGAGTTGAAGAGTGCCTGTGCGAGTTTCCAGCCAATTGGTGCATGTGCGGGCTTCGAGCCAATGGTCTTACTTACGTATAAACTTTCTTTGTATTCTACTTCTTTTGAGGATGATATTAACCCTTCTCTTCCTAGAGTTGAATGTTCTTTTTTCAAGGAATTTGAGGGTGTGTTTCCAGGAGAGCTCCCTCAAGCATTGCAACCATTGAGAGGGGTAGAGTATCAAATAGATTTGATACCAGGAGCACTGATAGGGATCAAGGAGCTACCTTAGCATTGGTGGAGCTATCATGGAAGCCATCAAAGGAAGGGTGTCAAAGGAAGAGTGCATTGAAGATGAAGTTTATGGAAGAAAACAAGCTTATATAGATTTCCACTTCAAGGATGAGAGAATGTTGATGCTAACTAATGAAGCCTTGTACAAGAACTTGTATTTTAAATACAAGTAAGACGATTCAAGAATAAAGAAGACATTGATGGCATATGTACAAGACAAAGAAGAACTACTTAAATACAAGTAAGACGATTCAAGAATAAAGAAGACATTGATGGCATATGTACAAGACAAAGAAGAACTACTTGATGTTGAAGCAATGATGAAGAGATCTACACTTGATCAAGTTGAGCTATCAAAGAAGTTGTTCCACGTTTGCAACATTGAAGGATCATTTGAGGAATTTAAAGCTTGGAAATGTGAATAAAAGACCCTAATTCAAGTCCACAAAAAGTGCAAATTGAATTCAAGACAAAGCATGAAACAAAGGGTGAAGAAGAAGCAAGGATGGCTGCAGCACTGAGGGATATGGAGATTGACCAAGACCATACGGTGATGGCTCAGCACAAATCAAGAATAGGAGGCATTCCAGTAGCCATCCGGCGCTGGACAAGCACTGGGTCAATCAACTTTCTTTGATTTTTCTTGCAATTTTCTTTAGTTTCTCATGTTATTTTGGTTATGTTTTAAGGGTACCTATGTCTAATTACCCTACCCACGTATTATTAGATTAATTTTGGGTTTCAGGACTATATATAGTTCCTTATCTTCGTAAAAGAAACTAACCTACAAACATGTAAACACTTTGAGTGATTTGTTTTTAAAGATCAAACATGATCTTTCATGAGTGTTCTTGAGAGTTCCTCTTAGGGTTCTTGGGCCGCTTCATTAAGGGGCATTCAATCACTTTGGGTGAGGTATTGAACTGTCTACCAAATCAAGAGATTGGTTGTTGTTGAATTACCAACAAAGGTCAACCTAATCTCCCATGAACCATTGATGAGTCCATCTTTTGTCTCTTCATTGATTGATTTCTTGTAAGTATGAAAAACCTTCATCCAAATCAAGAAATCACATCATATCTTGGTATCAGAGCCTAGGTTTTCATCAGAGGTTTGCCTGTCTTTACTTGCTTTCTTTTTTTAAGTGTTAAGATCATATTTTTTTCATTGAAATCTTATGATCTTGTGTTCATTTGTGTTTTGTTCGTTTACATTTGTCTTAGTTCTTCTCTTGTGATTTCTATGTAATTGTGGGAATTAAGCCTAAGGCCAAGAACACGGGCTAATTCTATATGTTTCGTGTTTCTACTTCTATCCTCTAACTCCATGAAAGAAAAACTAAAAAAAAGAAGATCAAAAGCTCAAAAAACCAGAGCATCAAAAAAATTCTGCACATAAGTGCCAAAAAAGAGTGAAAAATCATTGGGTTTGTTGAATTCAAGTTCATATCTCTTGAGCTATTGTTGTTGAGTAGAGATTGATTTGTTGATTTATTGGGATTGAATTTCCTATTGTTTATTCCAATTCGAAGATCAAAGGCTTTGAACTATTGAATTACATAAGCAAATTTGAGATCACAATCTTTGTGCTCATGGTGTTTGATGAAATGCCTATCTTCTATTTTCTTGGATTCTGCATGTTTGATCATTTGCATTGAATTGATTGACCTTATTTCTTTGAAACTCTATTCTCTTGGTTCTTGTTTGGTGATCATCAATTGATCTATTGATTGGATTGTTTGGATCATTTGGTATTCTTGCTAAGTGATTTGCATTGTTCTTTTGAGTTGTTTCAGAACTTGAAAGAGGAGCTAGAGTGGAAAGTGGTGATTATGGTTGGGCTAAATTGAGTGATTAAAAGCCAAATTGAGTGACAAACACAAGTGATAGGATTCCCTGTTTTTGTGTGTTCTTTCTTATAGTAACAACATGACAAGAGGAGCATCTTCTTCATCACAAGTTGAAAGGAATGACACGAATACTTGTTGGAACAATTCCATGGAACGAATGGAGCAAAGGACAAGTGAAATCTCAAACAACGTGAAGGAGATGAGGAAGGACTTGACCTCAAGAGTTGATAACTTTGAAAGAAGGGTAGATAAACTCCATTCTAAAACTCCTAGAAGACATGTGCAACAAGGAGGATGGGGAGATGAATATCAACCTTGTTCTTCTAAGGAGTATATTCTAATTGGAAGAGTTGAAAGAAAGAGACAACAAGTAAATCATGATGACTATTATGAATTTGAAGTTGAGGAGAGGCCTAGGAGGGATAGATATATATCCACTACTCAAGGTTCCAAGAGTGTGGGGACTACTTGAAACAAATGGAGTTAGCCATGAAGGGAACTAACATTAACTAGGATAGAGAAGATTCAATGGCTATGTTTCTGAAAGGGTTGAGAAAGGAGATTAAAGAAAGAGTAGAACCACACCTTTTTGTTGATCTTGAGGAAATGATACAAATGGCCATCCGCGTTGAAAGAAACTTAGAGAAAAAGAAGTCATCAAATGGAAGATTTTATGAAAGCTCAAGTCATGTCACTTCTTCATCAACTAAGTGCAATGAATATGGGTATAAAACTTCTTATTACCCAACATGGGAAAGCTTGGAGCTTAGAAATGAAGACACCTCAATTACCGATGAAGTTAAAGGTGAAATAGGTCTTCAAGATGTTATATTAGTATGCCCTAGAGCATGTAATTATCTTATTAACAAAATAAAGTGTTTTATTTATTTATTGTCTTCCTATGCCCTTAATTATTTATTAAGAGATATTATTCTTATGAGCAAGAATTAATGTAATATTATCTCTTTGTATGAATAATTTAAATAGGTGTTCCTGATCCTTGAATTATTTTTTGAACAAGAATAATTCGTTAAGATCAGCTTATGTTTATTCTCTATGATTAGTTTGTAGATACTAATGGATTAGAAAATAGAGAATCAAATTCTATTTAAGAATAAACATAAGAAGTATTTGTAGAGACAAATGACTTGAATATGTGACATATTAATTAATGGTGTAAACTCATTCATTAATTGATTGTAATTGTGCATATATTCCCTAGACCAGAAATACTATACGTAAGACTTATATTTGAGTATTTGAAATTTGCTATTACTATATTCACTTATTCAATTAGGTGTCAAGGTAATATGTAATTCCCAATATTTAATTATGAAGTTAAGTATTAGTAAGTGATGGGAACCATTACTTCATAATTAAATAATTGAAGTACAATATTTAATATGTTTTCTATTGATCTTGACTAGAAAGTTCTTGGCCAAGACAATTATAGAGAAAAATGTTTCTTGAATAGTCAGATGATTAAATAGAATCAAGCATATGATTAAGTAATGGATATTACTAAATAAGAATAAAAATGGAGAGGTTAAATGCATGGTAACTACAATGTGGTTCTAATAGCGAGAAATTAATCTTTCATTATATATTTTGTAGTCATGATATGTTACTAGACATCATTCATGACTAATGGAAGTTTGAATATATTTTGGGAGAATATTCAAGTTATTATCGAATTAATATTAAAGAGTTAATATTAATTTCTAATACCAATAAATATGGACCTAGAAAGTCACACATAATAGAGTCAAAGCTTATAATGATATTGGGCTTTTTACCTTATCTATAAAAGAGTATTAGTATACTCTCAAGCCTAAAGCTAAGTGACAAGGCTATGGGCCTGGAAGAATTAATTAATCCTTAAGACTAGTTTTAGGCCTTTTTAATGGGCTTAACCCATTAGGACTAGATCTTGAAGGTTTATTTATAAATCTTTTATAATTACCCTAGCTGTAACTTAACTTCTGTATATAGAAGACAGAAACAAAGGTTGTTTTCCTGTGGTTTTTGTGTAGGGACACAAAGTCGTTATCTGCTGGACTTGTGCGGATGATCTAGAGGCTCAACCATTAGGGAGCTGATTAAGATAGTAGATCAATGCGACAAAAAGTATTTTTATATATGAACCTTTAGACATAGAAAACAGTTACAAATAAGATAAAGTTATTTTCGTTTCCGTTGCGTTATTTCTAACACAGGAAATTGTTGGAAATGAGAAGTTATACTAGAAAATGATCATGCGACACTTGTTGAATTGGAAGCTCGGTTAGCCAAATTGCACATGCAAGTATAAGAATCGTTAACAAGCAATAAAGTGATCAAACAAGTATCGTCCCACAAAAAAGTTCATAAATAAAAATAAGTACCAATCACTAACAAACAAATTTCTTCCAAGTCAAAGGAATAAAAAAGGTTGAGTTTTTAAGATTTTAAACAAAGCAAAAGAAATGATTAATTTATAAAAGGCCTAGCATTACAATTTCATCAACTACAAATTTAAGTGAGAAAAATCCTTTTTGATGAATAATAATTATGCAAATTAATTAACCGTGATACATAAATTCAATTATTTCGCTTTCAAGCAATTAAAGAACTTACCCAATCAATTACAAAAGTTATATGTCTATGCCAATGCCAAAAGAATGAGTAGATGAAGAACAAGTCACAATATGGTTACCCAGGTGATTAGGTATATGTCTATCCTAATTACGAATACAATTAACTCATCACAAGTCAATTCTAACAAGAGTTATTTGTTCATAGACCCAAAAAGCATAAGTCCTCTCAATTCCTAAAGGTTTTGTCAATTAAAATTATGGCCAATCTTCTTAACAACTAAAACATGAACAAATAAATTAATAAAGCATAATCTCCATATGAAAAAAAAAGATTTAACTCAAATAAATTTACTAAGAATCCATTGCAATCCTAATACAAATAAACAAGCTACTTATCATCATCTCAAGATAATACAAGATTAAAGATTGAACATAAAAAGAGGGAATAAGATGTTTGTGAGATGAGATGATATTGATTGTCTAGAAAACTAACCTATTTATAGAAGAATAAGATACTAAAACTAAACTGGCTATTACAAAAGAAGTATTTTCCTAATAAAACTAAGAAGTAGTTTTCCTCTTTGATGTGATTCTCTTGTAGGTTGAAGGGTTAATTTCACACACAACAATCAAATCAAATCAGTATAAAATAAAGGACT
>JAOXNR010052328.1:0-16913 GCA_028571225.1 Parsonsia alboflavescens | reverse complement strand
TGAGGCACTTTCGTGCCATTCGGGATTTTTTTCAACGATATTTGATCCTGTTATATGTTTTGTGTTATTTTGGGCCAAAAGAACTCGGAATGGGCCGAAATTTGGCTGGCCGATTAGAAACTATCCAATGGGCAGAACACATCACTTCGGCATTGACTTAGGCACTTTCGAGCCATCCGAGATTGTTTTGAATGACTTTTGGGCTTGTTTTAGGTGTAGGGTTATTTTGGTCAAGAGGTAGTCGGAATTGGCCAAAATTTGGCTGGCCAATTGGAAACCTTCCAATGGGGAAAACATGTCACTTCGACATGGACGGTGGAACTTTTGGCCCATTCGGGTTCGATTTGAATGACTTTTGGGCATGTTTTATGTTATAGGTTATTTTGGGCTAGAAGAACTCGGAATAGGTGTAAATTTCGCTGGCCGATTAGAAACTGTCCAATGGAAAAAAAGGATCACTTCGCGATGGACTGAGGCACTTTCGAGCCATCCGAAATCATCTTGAACGAATTTTGGGCCTGTTTTATGTTTAGGCTTATTTTGGGCCATAAGAAATCAAAATTGGCCCAAATTCGGGTTGTAGATTGGAAACAACCCAATGGGAAAAAAGCATCACTTCGCCATGGACTTAGGCATTTTCGAGCCATCCGGGACTGTTTTGAACGACTTTTGTCCCTGTTTTATGGTTAGGGTTTTTTTGGGCCAGAAGAACTCGGAATAGGCCCAAATTCAGGTTGTAGATTTGAAACGGCCCAATAGATAAAGCGTATCACTTCACCATGCACTTAAGCACTTTCGTGCCATCCGGGATCGTTTTGAATGACCATTGGGTCGGTTTTATGTTTAGGGTTATTATGGCCTAGAAGAACTTGGAATGGACCCAAATTTGGCAGGCCGATTGGAAACGGCCCAATGGCTAAATCGCATCACTTCGCCATGGACAGAGGCACTTTCTGGCCATCCAGTTTCGTTTTGAACGACCTTTGGGCCTGTTTTAAATTTTGGGTTATTTTAGGCTAAAAGAACTCGGAATGGGCCGAAATTTGGCTAGTTGATTGGAAACGCTCCCATTGGCAACACGCATCACTTTGCCATGGACTAAGGCACTTTCGCACCATCAATTGTCCTTTAAATCGACTTTTAGCCCTGTTTAATGTTTAGGGTTATTTTGGGCCAGAAGAACTCGAAATGGGCCAAAATTTCACTGCACGATTGGAAACAGCCCAATAGGCATAAAGCATCACTTCGCCATGGATTGAGGCACTTTCTAGCCATCCGGGTTTGGTTTGAATGACTTTTGGGCCTATTTTATGTTTTGGGTTATTCTGGGCCAGAAGAACTCGGAATGGGCCAAAATTTGGGTGGCCGATTGGAAAAGGCCCAACGGGCAAAACGCATCACTTCACCATGGGCCGAGGCACTTTCTGACCATCCGGGTTCCTTCTGAATGACTGTCGGGCCTGTTTTATGTTTTGGGTTATTTTGGGCCAGAAAAACCCCTAATGGCACCAAATTTGGTTGGCCAATTGGAAACCACCCAATGGGAAAAACGCATCACTTCTCTATGGACTTAGGCACCTTCGAGCCATCAGGGAACGTTTTGAATGACTATTAGGCCTGTTTTATACGTAGCGCTATTTTGGTCTAGAGGAACTCAAAATTATCCCAAATTTGACTGACCGATTGGAAATAGCCCAATGGGCCAAATGCATCTTTTCGGCATGGACTGTGGCACTTTTAGGACATCCGGGTTCGTTTTGAACAAATTTTGGGCCTATTTTTTATTTAGGGTTTTTTCGGGCCATAAGAACTCGTAGTGGTCCCGAATTCGGCGACCCGATTGGAAACGGCCCAATGGGCAAAACGCTTCATTACTCCTCGGACTAAGGTACTTTCTGGCAATTTGGGATCGTCTTGAATGACTTTTAGCATGGTTTTATTTTTTGGGTTATTTTGGGCCAGACGGACTCGTAAAGGGGCTAAATTTGGCTGCCTTATTGGAAACGGCCCAATGGGCAAAACGCATCATTTTGCCATGGTCTGAGGCACTTTTGGGCCCTCCGAGATCATTTTGAATGACTTTTATGCTGGTTTTTTGTTTAGGGTTTTTTTGGGCAAGAAGAACTCGGAATGGGTCCAAATTTTGCTGACCAATTGAAAATAGCCCATTGGGAAAAATTGTGTAACTTCGCCATAGACTGAGGCCCTTTCGAGGCATCCTGGGTCATTTTGAATGACTTTTTGGCCTGTTTTATGTTTTGGGTTATTTTGGGCCAAAAGAACTTGAAAATGGCCAAAATTGGGCTGGCAGATTGGACACAGCCCAATGGGCAAAACACTTCACTTCATCAGGGATTGAGTCCCTTTTGGGCCATCCAGGATTGTTTTAAATGACTTTTGGGCTTGGTTTATGTTTAGGGTTATTTTGGGCCAAAAGAACTCTAAATGGGCCCAAATTTAGCTGGCCGAGTGGAAATGGCCTAATGGGCAAAACGTATCACTCTGCCATGGATTGAGGCACTTTCTGGCCATCTAGGGTAGTTTTGTACAACTTTTAGGCCGGTTTTTTGTTTAGGGTTATTTTCGGCCAGAAGAACTCAAAATGGGCCCAAATTTGGGTGTCCAATTGAAAACGGCCCATTGGGCAAAACGCGTCACTTCGCCACGGACTGTGGCCCTTTCAGGCCATCCGGGATCATTTTGAACGACTTTTGGGCTTGTTTTACGTTTCGAGTTATTTTGGGCTAGAAGAACTTGGAATGCGTCCAAATTTGGCTAGCTAATTAGAAACAGCCCAATGGGAAAAACGAATCACTTCACCATGGACTGAGGCACTTTTGGGCCATCCGGGATTGTTTTCAACGAAATTTGGGCCTGTTTTTTGTTTGCAGTTATTTTGTGCCAAAAGAACTTGGAATGGGAAAAAATTTTGCTGGCTCAGTGGAAACAGCCCAATGGTCAAAACACATCACTTCGCCAGGGATTGAGGCACTTTCTGGCCATCCAGGATAGTTTTGTAAAACTTTTAGGCCAGAAGAACTCGGGATGGGCCCAAAATTGGCTACCCTGTTGGAAACGGCCTATTGGACAAAACGCATCACCTTGCCATGGACTGTGGCACTTTTGGACCATCCGGAATCGTTTTGAACGACTTTTGGGACTGTTTTACGTTTATGGTTATTTTGGGTTGGAAGAACTCGGAATGGTTCCAAATTTGGCTAACCAACTGGAAACGTCCCAATGGGCAAAACGCTTAACTTCGCCACGGACTGAGGTACTTTCGGGCCATCCGGGATCATTTTCAACGAAATTTGGGCCTGTTTTATGTTTGGGTTTATTTTGGGATAGAAGAACTCAAAATGGGCCCAAATTAGGCTGGCCGAGTGGACACGGCCTAATGGGCAAAAAGCATCACATCGCATGGATTGAGGCATTTCCTGGCCATCCGGGATAGTTTTGTAAAACATTTAGGCCGGTTTTATGTTTAAGGTTATTTTGGGCCAAATGAACTTGGAATGGGCCCAAATTTAGCTGGCCAATTGAAAATGGCCCATTGGGAAAAAAGCTTCCCTTTGCCATGGACTGATGCCCTTTCGGGCCATCCGGGATTGTTTTGAACAACCTTTGGGCTTGTTTTACGTTCCAGGTTATTTTGGGCCATAAGGACTCGGAATGGGCACAAATTAGTCTTGCCGAGTGGAAACGGCCCAATGGGCGAAACGCATCACTTCACCATGGACTGATTCGCATTCGGGTAAACCGGGTTGGTTTTGAATGACTTTTGGGCTTGTTTTTTTTTTTGGGTTATTTTGGGGCAAAAGAACTCAAAGTGGTCCCAAATTTGGCTACCCGATTGGAAATGGTCGAATAGGTAAAACGCACAACTTTGCCATGGACTTAGGCACTTTCGGTCCATCTGGGATCGTTTTGAACATCTTTTGGGTCTTTCTTAAGATTAGGGTAATTTTGGGCCAGAAGAACTTGGAATGGGCCTAAATTTCATTCGCCAAGTGGAAACGACCCAGTGGGCAATAGCAACACTTCGCCATGTAGTGATTTACATTCGCACCAACCAATTTGGTTTTGAACGACTCTTGGGGCTATTGCTTTTTTCAGGTTATTTTGGGCCAGGATAACTTAGAGTGGTCCCAAGTTTGGCTGCCCGATTGGAATGGTCCGATGGGTAAAACGCATAAGTTCGTCACAGACTTAGGCACTTTTGGGCCATGCAGGATCATTTTGAATGAAATTTAGTCCTGTTTTCTGTTTAGGGTTATTTTGGGCCAAAAGAACTCAAAATTGGCACAAATCAGGCTGGCAGATTCGAAACGGCCGAATGGGCAAAACACATCACTTAGCCATGGACTTATGATATTTCAGGCCATCCGGGATCGTTTTGAACAACTTTTGTTGCTGTTTTATGTTTTGGGTTATTTGGGCCAAAAGAACTCAGAATATGCCTAGATTAGGCTGGCAGATGGGAAACGGCCCAATGGGAAAAATGCGTCTCTTCGCCATGGTTTGAGGCCCTTTTAGGTCATCTGGGATCATTTTTAATGATTTTTGGGACTGTTTTATGTTTAAGATTATTTTCGGCCAGAAGAACTCTAAATGGGCCCAAATTTGGCTGGCCAAGTCTAAACGGCCTAATGGGCAAAACGCATCACTTTGCCATGGACTGAGGCACTTTCTGGTCATCCAAGATAGTATTGTACAACTTTTAGGCTGGTTTTATGTTTCGGGTTATTTTCAACCGGAAGAACTCGAAATGGGCCCGAATTTGGCTGTTCAATTGAAAATGGCCCATTGGGAAAAACGGGTCACTTCGCCATGGACTAAGGCACTTTCGGGCTATCCGAGATCATTTTGACTGATTTTTGGGCCTGTTTTACGTTTTGGGTTATTTAGGACAAGAAGAACTCGGAATGCGTCCAAATTTGACTGCCAGCCCAATTGGCAAAACGCATCACTTCGCCATGGACTTAGGCACATTCGGGCCTCCGGATCGTTTTGAACGTCTTTTGGGTCTGTTTTATGTTTAGGGTTATTTTCGGCCACAAGAAATCGGAATGCGCCCAAATTAGGCTAGCGGAGAGGAAACGGCCCAATGGGCACAAGCACAACACTTCGCCACGAAATGATTCACAATCGGGCCAACTGATTTGGTTTTGAACGACTTTTGGACCTGTTTCTTTTTTCAGGTTATTTCGGGCCAGCATAACTCAAAGTGGTCAAAAATTTGGCTGCCCGATTGGAAAGAGTCGAATGGCTAAAACGCAGCACTTCGTCATGGACTTAGGCACTTTCGGGCCTTGCGGGATTGTTTTGAATGACATTTAGGGCTGTTTTAGGTTTAGGGTTATTTTGGGCCATAAGAACTCAAAATTGGCCCAAATTATGATGGCAAATTGGAAACGACCCAATGGGCAAAACGCATCACCTCGCCATGGACTTATGCACTTTTGGGCCATTCAGGATCGTTTTCAAAGACTTTTGGGGCCTCTATTACGTTTTGGGTTATTTTTGGCCAAAAGAACTCAAAATTGGCCCAAATAAGGCTGGCATATTGGAAACGGCCCAATGGGTAAAATGTGTGTCTTCGCCATGGATTGAGGCCCTTTCGGGCCATCTGGGATTGTTTTGATTGACTTTTGGGACTGTTTTAGGTTTAGGGTTACTTTGGGCCAGAAGAACTCTAAATTTGCCAGAATTTGGCTGGTCGAGTGCAATCGGCCCAATGGGAAAAACACATCACTTTGCCATCGACTAACGCACTTTATGGCCATACGGGAAAGTTTTGTACAACTTTTAGGCCGGTTTTATGTTGAAGGTTATTTTCGGCCAGAAAACTCAGAATACGCCAAATTTGGCTATACATTTGAAAACGGCCCATTGGGCTAAACGAGTCACTTCACCATGGATTGAGGCCTTTTCAGGCCATCCGAGATCATTTAGAATGACTTTTGGGCCTGTTTTCTGTTTATGGTTATTTTGGGCCAGAAGAAGTCGGAATGGGATAAAATTTGGCTGGCCGATTGGGAACCACCCAATGGCCAGAGGAACTCAGAATGTGTCCAGATTTGGCTGGCCAATTGGAAACGGTCCAATGGGCAACAAGCATCACTATGCCATGGGCTGAGGCACTTTCGAGCCTATTTTTTGTTCAGGGTTGTTTTAGGCCTATTTTTTGTTCAGGGTTATTTTGGGTCAAAAGAACTTGGAATAGGCCTAAATTTCGCTAGCCAATTTGAAATGTCCCAATGAGTTAAACACATAACTTGACACGGATTGAGCCACTTTCGGGCCATTCAATCATTTTGAAAGACTTTTGGGTTAGTTTTATGTTTAGGGTTATTTTGGGCCAAAAGAACTCGTAATGGCCAAAATTTGGCTGGCCTATTGGAAACGGCCGATTGGGCAAAAAGCATCACTTCACCTTGGATTGAGGTACTTTCGGGCCATCCAGGTTCGTTCTGAATGACTTTTGGGCCTGTTTTATGTTTATAATTAATTTGGGCCAAAAGAATACGAAATGGGCCAAAATTTGGCTGGCCAATTGGAAACTGCCCAAATGGGCAAAACGTCTCACTTTGCCACGGACTTAGGCACTTTCGAGCCATCCGGGATCAATTAGAATGACTTTTGGGGCTGTTTTTTGTTTAGGGTTATTTTGGGCCAAAAGAATTCGGAATGGGCCCAAATTTGGCTGGCCGATTGGAAATGGCCCAATGGGCAAAGTGCCGCACTTCGCCACGGACTTAGGCACTTTCGAGCCATCCGGGATCATTTTTGAATGACTTTTGGCGCTGTTTTATGTTTAGGGTTATTTTGGCCAAAAGAACTTGGAATTGGCCAAAATTTGGTTGGTCGGTTGGAAACCACCCAATGCGCAAAACGCATAACTTCGCCATGGACTTAGGCACTTTCTAGCCATTTGGGATCGTTTTGCACGACTTTTTGGCCTGTTTTGCATTTAGGGTTATTTTGGGCCAGAAGAACTCATAATGTGTCCAAATTTGGCTGGCCGATTGGAAACTGTCCAATGGGCAACAAGCAACATTTTGCCAAGGACTGAGGCACATTCGCGTCATCCGGGGTCGTTTTGAATCACTTTTGGGCTTGTTTTATGTTTAAGGTTTTTTTGGGTGAGGAGAAGTCGGAAATGGCCAAAATTTCGATGCCCAATTGGAAACGGCCCAATGGGCAAAATGCAACACTTGCCATGGACTATGGCACTTTCGCGCCATCCAGGGTAGTTTTGAAAGACTTTTGGGTCAGCTTTATGTTTAGGGTTATTTTGGGGTAGAAGAACTCGGAATGGGCCAAAATTTGGCTGGCCTATTGGAAACTGCCGATTGGGCAAAACGCATCACTTCGCCATGGAATGATTCACTTTCGGGCCATCCGGGATCATTTTGAACAAATTTTGAGCCTGTTTTAGGTTTCGGGTTATTTTGGACCAGAAGACCTCAGAAGGTGTCCAAATTTGGCTGGCCGATTGGAAACGGCCTAATGGGCAAAACGCATCACTTCGCCAAGGACTGATGCACTTTAGGGCCATCCGGGTTCGTTTTGAATGACTTTTGGGCTTGTTTTATGTTTAGGGATATTTTAGCCAGAAGAATTCGGAATGGGCAAAAATTTGGCTGGCCGATTGGAAACTTCCAAATGGGCAAAACATATCACTTCGCCATGGACTTTGGCACTTTCGAGCCATCCGGGATCAATTAGAATGACTTTTGGGAATTTTTTTGTTTAGGTTTATTTTGGGCCAGAAGATATCGGAATTGGCCAAAATTGGGCTGGCCGATTGGAAACTTTCCAATGGGCAAAACGCATAACTTCACCACGAACTTAGGCACTTTCAAGCGATCCGGGATCGTATTGAACGACTTTTGGGCCTTTTTTTCTTTTAGGGTTATTTTGGGCCAAAAGAACTCATAGTGTGTCCAAATTTGGTTGGCCGATTGGACTTAGGCAGTTTCTCGCCATCCGGGGTCGTTCCGAATCACTTTTGGGCTTTTTTTATGTTTCGGGTTATTTTGGGAGAGAAGAACTCGGGATTGGCCTAAATTTCGTTGCCCAATTGGAAACGGCCCCATGGGAAAAATGCATCACTTGCCATGCACTGAGGCACTTTCGCGCCATCCAAGGTCGTTTTGAATGTCTTTTTGGTCAATTTTATCTTTAGGGTTATTTTGTGCAAGAAGAACTCGGAATGGGCCCAAATTTGGCTGGCCTATTGGAAATGGCCAATTGGGCAAAACGCATCACTTCACCATGGAATGAGGAACTTTCGGGCCATCCGGGATCATTTTGAACGAATTTTGGGCCTGTTTTACGTTTCGAGTTATTTTAGGCCAGAAGAACTCGGAAGGTGTCCAAATTTGGGTGGCCGATTGGAAACAGCCCAATGGGAAAAACGCATCACTTCACCATGGACTGAGGGACTTTCGGGCCATCCGGGTTCATTCCGAATTACTTTTGTGCCTATTTTATGTTTAGGGTTATTTTCGGCCAGAAGAATTCCGAACGGGCAAAAATTTAGCTGGCCAATTGGAAACAGCTCAGTGGGCAAAACGCATCACTTCGCCATGGACTTAGGCACTTTCGAGCCATCTGGTATCAATTAGAATAACTTTTGGGAATGTTTTTTCTTTAGAGTTATTTTGGGCCAAAAGAATTCGGAATTGGCCAAAATTTGGCTAGCCGATTGGATATGGCCCAATGGGCAAAATGCATCACTTCGCCTTGGAATTAGGCACTTTCGAACCATCCGGGATCATTCTGAATGACTTTTGGCCCTATTTTATGTTTAGGGTTATTTTGGGCCAGAAGATCTCGGAATTGGCAAAAATTAGCTGGCTGATTGGAAACTGCCCAATGGTCAAAATGCATAACTTCACCATGAACTTAGGCACTTTCGAGCGATCCGAGATCGTTTTGAACATCTTTTGGGCCTATTTTGCTTTTAAGGTTATTTTGGCCAGAAGAACTCATAATGTGTCCAAATTTGGTTGGCCGATTATAAACGGTCCAATGGGCAAAGAGCATCACTTCGCCAAGGACTGAGGCACTTTTGCGCCATCCGGGGTCGTTTTGAATGACTTTTGGGCTTGCTTTATTTTTAGGGTTATTTTAGGTCAGAACATCTCGGAATAGGCACTTTCGAGCCATCCAGGATCCTTTTGATCGACTTTTGGGCCCGTTTTACCTTTAGGGTTATTTTGTGCTAGAATAACTCAGAATGTGTCCAAATTTGGCTGGCCGATTTGAAACGGCCCAATGGGCATAACGCATCACTTCGCCATGGACTGAGGTACTTTCGAGCCATCCGGGTTCGTTCTGATTGACTTCTTGGCCTGTTTGATGTTTAGGATTATTTTAGGTTAGAAAAACTCAGAATGGGCCAAAATTTGGCTTTCCGATCGGAAACTTCCCAATGGGAAAAACGCATCACTTGGACATGGGCATTGGCACTTTCGAGCCATCCAGGATGAATTAGAATAACTTTTGGGCCTGTAATATGTTTAGGGTTATTTTGGGCCAAAAGAATTCGTAATGGGCCAAAATTTAGCTGCCCGATTTGAAATGGCCCAATGGGCAAAATGCATCACTTTGCCATGGACTTAGGCACTTTCGAGCCATCCCAGATCAATTAGAACAACTTTTTGGCCTGTTTTATGTTTAGGGTTATTTAAGGCCAAAAAAATTCGAAATGGGCCAAATTTGGCTTGCGGATTGGACACGCCCCAATGGGCAGAAAGCATCACTTCGCCATGGACTTACGCACTTTCAAGCCATCTAGGATCATCTTGAATGACTTTTGGGCCCGTTTTATGTTTAGGGTTATTTTGGGGCAGAAGAACTCGTAATGGGCCAAAATTTGGCTAGCGGATTGGAAACCGCCCAATGGGCAAAACGCATAACTTCGCCACGGACTTAGGCACTTTCGATCCATATGGGATCGTTTTGAATGACTTTTAGGCCTATTCTATATTAAGGGTTATTTTGGACCAGAAGAACTCAGAATGTGTCCAAATTTGGCTAGCCGATTGGAAACAATCGAATGGGCAACAAGCATAACTTCGCCATGGACTGAGGCACTTTCGGGCCATCCGGGATTGTCTTGAACAAATTTGTAGCCTGTTTTACGTTTAAGGTTATTTTGGGCTAAAAGAACTCAGAATGTGTCCAAATTTGGCTAGCCGATTGGAAACGGCCCAATGGGCAAAACGAATAACTTCGCCCTGGACTTAGGCAGTTTCAAGCAATCCGGGATCGCTTTGAACGACTTTTAAACCTATTTTGCGTTTAGGTTATTTTGGCCAAGAAGAACTCAGAATGAGTCCTAATTTGGCTGGCCGATTGGAAACGGTCCAATGGGCAACAAGCATCTCGTTGCCAAGGACTGAGGCACTTTCGCGCCATTCGGGGTCGTTTTGAATCACTTTTGGGCTTGTTTTATGTTTAGGGTTATTTTGGGCCTAAAGAACTCAAAATGGGCCAAAATTTGGCTGGTCGATTGGAATCTGCCCAATGGGTAAAACACATCACTTCGTCGTGGACTTAGGCAGTTTCGAGCTATCCAAGATCAATTAGATTGACATTTGGGCCTATTTGATGTTTAGGGTTATTTTGAGCTAGAAGAATTCGAACTTGGCCAACATTTTGCTGGCCAATTGGAAAGCACCGGCAAGGTGCAAAACGCATCGCTTCACCCTGGACTGAGGCACTTTCAAGCCGTTCGAGATCATTATGAACGACATTTGAGCCTTTTTAAGTTTTAAGGTTATTTTTTGTCAGAAGAACTCGGAATGGGCCCAAATTTGGTTGGCCAATTGGAAACGGCCCAATGGGAAAAAAGCAACACTTCTCCAAGGATTGAGGCACCTTCATTCAATCCAAGATCGCTTTGAATGGCTTTTGGGCTTGCTTTTTGATTAGGGTTATTTTGGGCCAGAAGAACTCGGAATGCACCCAAATTTGGCCGGCCAATTGGACATGGTGCAATGGGTAGAACGCATCACTTCGCCATGGACTGATTCAGTTTCGGGCCATCTGGGATGGTTTTTAACAACTTTAGGGACTTTTTTTAATTTAGGGTTTTTTTAGGCCAAACGAACTCGGAGTGGGCCCAAATTCGGTTGCTCGGTTGGAAACGTCCCAATGGGGAAAAAGCATCATCCGGGATCGTTTTGAATGGCTTTTGCTCCTGTTTTACGTTTAAGGTTATTTTAGACCAGAAGAACTCAGAACGTGTCAAAATTTGGCTGGCCGATTTGAAACTGCTCAATGGGCAAAATGCATCACTACGCCTAGGACTGAGGCACTTTCGAGCCCTCTGGGATCATTTTGAATGACTTTTTTGCCTGTTTTATGTTTAGGGTTATTTTGGGTTAGAGGAACTCGGAATGGGCCTAAATTTCGCTGGCCAATTTGAAACAGCCCAATGGGCAAAATGCATCACCTACCATGGACTGAGGCATTTTCGGGCCCTTCGAGATCATTTCGAACGACTTTTAGGTCAGTTTTATGTTTTGGGTTATTTTGGGGCAGAAGAACTTTGAATGGGCCAAAATTTGGCTGGCATATTTGAAATGGCCGATTGGGAAAAACACATCACTTTGCCATGGACTGAGGCACTTTCAAGCCTTCCGGGTTCGTTTTGAATGACTTCTGGGCTTGTTTTATGATTAGGGTTATTTTGGGTCAGAAGAACTAGGAATAGGCCAAAATTTGGCTGGCCGAATCGAAACTACCCAATGGGCAAAATGCATCACTTCGCCATGGACCTATGCTCTTTCGAGCCATCCGAGATCATTTGGAATGTCTTTTGGGTCAGTTTTATGTTTAGGGTTATTTTGGGCCAGAACAACTCGGAAAGGGCCAAAATTTGGCTAGCCGAATGGAAATAGCCCAATGGGCAAAACGCGTCACTTCGCCATGGACTTAGGCACTTTCGAGCCATCTAGGATCATTTTGAATGACTTTTGGGCCTGTGTATGTTTAGGGTTATTTTGGGCCAGAAAAACCCGGAATCGGTGCAAATTTGGCTGGCCAATTGGAAACGGCCCAAGGGGCAAAACGCATCACTTGGCTTGGACTGAGGCACTTTCGTGCCATTCGGGATTTTTTTCAACGATATTTGATCCTGTTATATGTTTTGTGTTATTTTGGGCCAGAAGAACTCAGAATGGGCCCAAATTTGGCTGGCCGATTAGAAACAATCCAATGGGCAAAACACATCACTTCGGTATGGACTTAGGCACTTTCGAGCCATCCGGGATTGTTTTGAATGACTTTTGGGCTTGTTTTAGGTGTAGGGTTATTTTGGTCTAGAGGCAGTCGGAATTGGCCCAAATTTGGCTGGCCAATTGGAAACCTTCCATTGGGGAAAACATGTCACTTCAACATGGACTGTGGAACTTTTGGGCCTTTCGGGTTCGATTTGAAAGACTTTTGGGCATGTTTTATGTTATAAGTTATTTTGGGGTAGTAGAACTCGGAATAGGTTCAAATTTCGCTGGCCGATTAGAAACTGTCCAATGGAAAAAAAGGATCACTTCGCGACGGACTGGGGCACTTTCGAGCCATCCGAAATCATCTTTAACGAATTTTGGGCCCGTTTTATGTTTAGGCTTATTTTGGGCCATAAGAACTCAGAATTTGCCCAAATTCAAGTTGTAGATTGGAAACAACCCAATGGGCAAAACGCATCACTTCGCCATGGACTTAGGCACTTTCGAGCCATCCGGGACTGTTTTGAACGACTTTTGTCCCTGTTTTATGTTTAGGGTTATTTTGGGCCAGAAGAACTCGGAATAGGCCCAAATTCAGGTTGTAGATTGGAAATGGCCCAATGGATAAAACGTATCACTTCGCCAAGCACTTAAGCACTTTCGTGCCATTCGGGATCATTTTGAACGACCATTGGGTCGGTTTTATGTATAGGGTTATTATAGGCTTGAAGAACTTGGAATGGACCCAAATTTGGCAGGCCGATTGGAAACGGCCCAATGGCTAAATCGCATCACTTCGCCATGGACAGAGGCACTTTCTGACCATCCGGGTTCGTTTTGAACTACCTTTGGGCCTGTTTTAAATTTTGGGTTATTTTAGGCTAAAAGAACTCGGAATGGGCCGAAATTTGGCTAGCTGATTGGAAACGCTCCAATTGGCAACACGCATCATTTTGCCATGGACTATGGCACTTTCGCACCATCATTGTCATTTCGATCGAATTTTAGGCCTGTTTAATGTTTAGGATTATTTTGGGCCTGAAGAACTCGGAATGGGCCAATATTTCGCTGCACGATTGGAAACAACCCAATAGGCAAAACACATCACTTCGCCATGGACTGAGGCACTTTCTAGCCATCCGGGTTTGGTTTGAATGACTTTTGGGCCTATTTTATGTTTCGGGTTATTCTGGGCCAAAAGAACTCGGAAGGGGCCAAAATTTGGGTGGCCGATTGGAAAAGGCCCAACGGGCAAAACGAATCACTACACCCTGGACCGAGGCACTTTCGGGCCATCCGGGTTCCATTTGAATGACCTTCGGGCCTGTTTTATGTTTTGGGTTATTTTTGGCAAGAAAAACCCCTAATGGGACCAAATTTGGTTGGCCAATTGGAAACAGCCCAATGGGAAAAATGCATCACTTCTCTATGGACTTAGGCACTTTCGAGCCATCCGGGATCGTTTTGAATGACTATTAGGCTTGTTTTATGCGTAGCGTTATTTTGGTCTAGAGGAACTCGAAATTATCCCAAATTTGACTGGCCAATTGGAAATAGCCCAATGGGCCAAACGCATCTTTTCGGCATGGACTGTGGCACTTTTAGGACATCCGGGTTCGTTTTGAATGAATTTTGGGCCAATTTTTTATTTAGGGTTTTTTCGGGCCATAAGAACTCGTAGTGGTTCCGAATTCGGCTACCCGATTGGAAACGGCCCAATGGGCAAAATGCTTCATTACACCTTGGACTAAGGCACTTTCGGGCCATCTGGGATTGTCTTGAATGACTTTTAGCAAGGTTTTATTTTTTGGGTTATTTTGGGCCAGACGGACTCGTAAAGGGGCCAAATTTGGCTGCCTGATTGGAAACGGCCCAATGGGCAAAACGCATCATTTTGCCATGGGCTGAGGCACTTTCGGGCCATCCGAGATCATTTTAAGCTACTTTTATGTTGGTTTTTTGTTTAGGGTTTTTTTTGGGCAAGAAGAACTCGGAAAGGGCCCTAATTTAGTTGTGGCCAATATCTATATGATCTTATGTGTTTTTGTGTTTGTTGCTCACAT
Source organism: Parsonsia alboflavescens (assembly GCA_028571225.1). Lineage (NCBI taxonomy): Eukaryota > Viridiplantae > Streptophyta > Magnoliopsida > Gentianales > Apocynaceae > Parsonsia > Parsonsia alboflavescens. The sequence goes on along the minus strand of JAOXNR010052328.1, from coordinate 2,608 downwards.
TAATCCTAGTTTTCTTCTTGTGATCCTTTGTGGAATTGTGTCGTAGATCTGAAAATCAAGGCCAATACAACTTGTTTGCTGAATCTACGTCTTCTCTTTCTTAGCAATATCAAAAAATACTAAAAAAAAAAGAAAAAAAAGAAAAGAGAGATCAAAGATCTCCATAACAAAGAAACTGAATGGGCCAAAATTTGGCAGGCCTACAGGAAACGGCCCAATTGGCAAAAAGCATCACTTCGCCATGGACGACATCACTTTCGAGCCATCTGGGTTCGTTTTGAATTCCTTTTGGGCCTGTTTTATGTTCTGGGTTATTTTGGGCCAGAACAACTAGGAATGGTCCAAATTTTGGCTGGCCGATTGGAAATTATCCAGTGGGCAACATGCATCACTTCGCCATGGATTGAGGTAGTTTCATGCAATCCGAGGTAGTTTGGAACAACTTTTTGGCCTGTATTATGTTTAGGGTTATTTTGGCTAGAAGAACTCGTTATGGGCCAAAATATGGCTAATGGAATGGAAACGGCCCAATTAGCAAAACGCATCACTTTGCCAAGGCCTGAGGCACTTTCGAACCATCCGGGTTCGTTTTAAATGACTTTTGGGCCTGTTTTATGTTTTGGGTTTTTTTGTTCCAGAAGAACTCGGAATGGGCCCAAATTTTGCTGGCCGATTGGAAACAGCCCAATGGGATAAACGCATCACTCCGCCATGGACTTAGGCACTTTCGAGCCATCTGGGATCGTTATGAATGACTTTTGGGCCGGCTTTTTATGTAGCGTTATTGTGGTGCAGAAGAACTCGGAATTATCCCAAATTTGACTGGCCAATTGGAAATAGCCCAATTGGCAAAACGCATCACTTCATCAAGGACTGTGGCACTTTTGGGCCATCCAGGTTCGTTTTCAACGACTTTTGGGCTTGTTTTATATTTTGGGTTATTTTAGACCAGAAGAACTCGGAATGGGCCCAAATTTGGCTGGCCAATTGGAAACGGTCCAATGGGAAACACGCATCTCTTTGCCGTAGACTAAGGCACTTTCACTCCATCCGTAGTCATTTTGAACGACTTTTAGGCCTGTATTTTGTTTAAGGTTATTTTGGGCCAAAAGAACTTGGAATGAGCCGATATTTGGCTGGCCGATTGGTAACGGCCCAATGGGCAAAACGCATCACTTCACCACGGACTGAGGCACTTTCGGGCCTTCCAGGTTCGTTTGGAATGACTTTTGAGCCTGTTTTTTGTTTTGGGTTATTTTAGGCCAGAAGAACTAGAAATGGGCCCAAATTTGGCTAGCCGATTAGAAACTGCCCAATTGGAAAAATGTATCACTGTGCCTTGGACTTAGGGACTTTCGAGCCATTCGGTATAGTTTTGGATGACTTTTTGGCCTGTTTTATATGTAGAGTTATTTTGGTCTAGAGGAACTCGGAATTGGCCCAAATTTGGCTAGCTGATTGGAAATAGCCCAATGGGCAAAACGCATCACTTCGGCAATGAGTTTTGCATTTTTGGGCCACCCAGGTTCGTTCTGAACTACTTTTGGTTCTATTTTATGTTTTGGGCTATTTTGGGCCTAAAAGAACTCGGAATGGGCCCAACTTTGGCTGGCCGATTGGAAACTGTCAAATGGGCAACATGCATCACTTCGCCATGGACTGAGGCACTTTTGAGCCATCCAGGGTTGTTTTGAACGACTTTCGGGCAAATTTTATGTTTAGGGTTATTTTGGGCCTGAAGAACTCGCAATGGGTGCAAATTTCGCTGCCCTATTGGAAATGGCCTAATGGGCAAAACGCATCACTTCGCCATGGATTGAATCACTTTTGGGCCATCCGGGTTCCTTTTGAGTGACCTTCGAGTCTGTTTTATGTTTAGGGTTATTTTGGGCCAAAAGAACTCGAAATGGGCCGAAATTTGGCTGCCCGATTGGAAACGACCCAATGGGCAAAACGCATCATTTTGCCCAGGACTGAGGCACTTTCAGGCCATCCGGGTTCGTCTTGAAAGACTTTTAGGCCGGTTTTATGTTTAGGGTTATTTTGGGCTAGAAGAACTTAGAATTGGCCCAAATTTGGCTATCCATTTGGAAATAGACCAATGGGCAAAACACATCATTTCGCCATGTACTGAGGCACTTTCGGGCCATCCTAATTGTTTTGAACGACTATTATGCCGGTTTTATGTTTTGGGTTATTTTGGACTAGAAGAACTCGGAATGGACTCAAATTTGGCTGGCCAATATCTATATGATCTTATGTGTTTTTGTGTTTGTTCTTTATATTAATCCTAGGTTTCTTCTTGTGATCCCTTGTGGAATTGTGTCCTATATCTGAAAATCAAGGGCAATTCAATTTGTTTATTGAATCTACGTCTTCTCTTTCTCAGCAATATCAAAAAAATGAGCAATATCAAAGATCTCCATAGCAGAAAATTTGAAAATCTATCCACAAAAATAAAATCTAGAACAATTCGAATGAGATTTGAATGCAAATTGTGAAGTACAATTCTGATATAAAATTAATTCCTATTTACTTCCCATTTTAGAATGATATAAAATCACTCATAAACTATAGGGCTAGATTAGGGACCTTAAGACACAATGTT
>JAOXNR010052327.1:0-16923 GCA_028571225.1 Parsonsia alboflavescens | reverse complement strand
GGAAATATCCCCTTGGCCGAAACCATGAATCCCAGAAATACAAGGCTATCTGTCATCCACTCACACTTCTTGCGATTTGCAAATAAACTATGCTCCTTTAGAGTTGTTAGAATCAATCGTAAATGTTGTATATGATCCTCATCTGACCGACTATACACCAATATAGCATCAAAATAAACAACGGCAAAGCTTTTCAAGAAAGGCCAAAGTACCCGATTCATGACCCTCATGAACCTGCTTGGTGCATTGGAGAGTCCAAATGGCATCACCGTCCACTCAAATAATCCGTCTACCGTTTTGAAAGCTATCTTCCATTCATCTCCTGGCTTGATCCTTATTTCATGATATCCGCTCTTCAAGTCAATCTTCGAAAACACCGTCGCTCCACTAAGTTGATCCAGCATGTCATCAAGTCTCGGAATTGGAAATCGATACTTGATGGTGATTCGATTTATCGCACGGCTGTCTACGCACATCCTCCAACTTCCGTTCTTCTTTGGCACCAACAAAGCTTGTGCGGCGCAAGGACTGACACTTTCCCGGATGTATCCCTTATCAAGCAGCTCGTTCACTTGGCGCCTCAACTCTTCATGCTGTTATGGAGATAGGCGGTAATGCGCCTTGTTTGGTAGGACAGCTCCTGGAATCAAATCAATCTGATGCTGAACGTCATGCATTGAGGGTAATCCTGGTGGCAACTCCTCTGGTAGTAAGTCATCGAACTCCATAAAAACTTCTTTCACTTTTTCTGGAATTTTCACCTCTTCTTTCTGCTCAGCTAATCCTGCCACCGTGGTTGAAACCAATGCAAAACAAACCTTGGCTTCACAAACCTCTGCCTCAAACTCCCTACGGGGTACACAAGTAATAGCCTTCTTTCCTTCTGCAAAAGAATCTCACATTGATTGCAATACCACCTTCTCGTCGCCTTTGTTAATAGTATAGCAATGCGTAAAACCATCATATACCACCTTGTTGTCAAACTGCCATGGTCGCCCTAGCAGTAGGTATGCGGCATCCATCGGCACCACATCACAATAAATAACACAAGTATACTGCGGCCCAATCGAGAATTCTACCTGCATCTCTGATCTACCCGCACCTCTGTTTCTTTGTTCAACGATCCGAGTTTGTAGGGCTGAGTATGTGGCTCCATCTTCAAATTTAGTTTCTGAATAGCTTCCTGTGAAATTACGTTTTCACAACTTCCCGTGTCTATGATTACTTTGCAGACCTTCCCTCCAATGGTACAACGGGTACTGAAAATATTCCGATGTCGCCAATCCTCATCAGCCCGTGAGCTAAACAAATTCGACGTAGAACCAAGCTCTCTCCTCTTGCATCCTCTAGTGCCACGATGTACTCTTCCCCCTTTGCTATCTCAGCATCTTCGAACTCTCCGACATACTCCTCTGCGATTCCTTCCTGGATCAACAATTACGACTTTAGCTGGGGACATTCATAAGCATAATGACCCTTTTGTTGGCATCGGTGGCAGATGATATTTGCTTTGTTAACAGGTGGACGCGTCTACTGCGGCCCTAGTGCCTAGCTCAACTGCCCTGAACTACGTCCCTGTGGAGTAGGAGGATTGAAAACCCTTTGATGAAGAAGATGATGTTAGGCTGTTTGCCATCGGATTCCACGGAAGAGTAGGGGATCCTCTATCGAATGTTACTCCCCTGCTGCTAGCTCGCGTCAAGCTCTCTTCCACCACCCTCGCCTTTGTATGTACATCCATAATGTTACTAAAAGAATGCACCTGCAGGGCATCCTGGATGGTTGGTCGGAGGCCATGTAAATAGTGGGCTACAAGTTGCTCCTGTGTCTCACGGAGTTGATTTCGTGCTACCAGCCGGTAAAATTCCAACATGTATTCTTCTACACTTTTCGTCCCTTGTGTTAGACTCTGTAAATTTCGAAACAAGGTCTGACGATAATTGAATGGTAAAAACTCCTGCTGCATCTCTCTCTTCAGTTCGTTCCAATCGCCCAAAATTGGCATCCCATCCAAATATCGCTGATACCGAAAAGAGTGCCACCATGCTGCGACTCTGTCTTTGAATCTGATCGCGACCAGCCCTACCTTCTTATCCTCAGGGACTTCTCTCAACGCGAACAATTCATCCACGGTGCTTAACCAATCCAAAAATTCTTCCGGCGCCAAACTCCTGGTAAACTGTGGAATCTCAAGTTTAATCCCTGAATCCCATCGCGGCACCTAATCGCCTCTAACCGCCGACACCGACACCGTTGTGTGCGACTATCCCTCCCACGGGCTCCTTAGTGTTCGGCTTTGCTGGCGGATTCGACTATCATCCGCTGTAGCATCTGATGAAGAATTTGCATCTGCTGGTCCTGTCGATCCTGACGCTCAATGAGTCGCTACATCTCCCGTTCGTCATCTACTCGGTTGTTGCGCAATTCTTCCAAAATTGCGACTATGGTTGGATCAACTCCTGACATCGTAGATCTTGTCTCTAACACCAATTGACACAAAACGGAAACAATGGTGGGGATGATAGAACCTCAATTGCAATCAACTTCATTCGAAAGTCTTTTACAGGAAAGGGCGAATCAAGAATAAAATGACAATATTCTTAAGACACTATGATAATCGAATTTTATTGAATGAGAAAACTCAAAGCTTCAAAAAAACAAAGTCTGCTGAAAAAACAAAAAAGAAAACGGCAATAAATAAACCCTAAACCGAAAATAGGAAAAATTACAAAAAGACCCCAAAAGTTTATAAAAGGCCCAAAAGTCCACCCAAATGATCCCGGATGGCCAAAAAACGGCTTAGGTCATAGCATAGCAGTGAGTATTGCTCCCTAGACCGTCCCAGATCGACCCGTCAAATTTGAGCCCATTCTGACCCTCCCACAACTTTTCAAGTTTTACGATTCGGCCTCAGAAACTTTTCCGAACTTCTTTGGACCATCTCCGATTGCCTTGAAACTTCTCCTGCAGCCTCTTGGACCTGCGTGGACCCTCCCGAATATCTTCATGGGCCAGCTCTGCATCAAGATGTCATCATAGCTTTCCCTATATGCTCCTTTCTGGACTTCTTTGTGAAATCCCACGAATCAGGAAATTGTTTGCAGTGTCCATTTTCACCACAGTGAGCACATTCCAACCCACTAGACTTATGACTGATTGCTTCCATTCTTTGATGATCCTCAAAAATGACCTTGTCGAGTTTGGTTGACAGCATAGCTGTGTTTTCTGATATAGGATGAGATGCTCCCATTACTAGTCTTTGCTGGTATTCCTTCCTCACACATGCATACGTGCTTTCCAGGTCCAATTTTGGATCTTTCCGTAAGATCTCTCCGCGAACCTGTTCAAATTCAGAATCAAGAAAACTTCAAAATATCTCTACACAGAACATAAGAATACGCAGCAATCTTTATGCCTGAGAGAAGTATCATGAAAAATATTCATTTCATTGAGAATCAAAGCAGTCCGTCATACACTATCACTGAAGAGAATACTTTAATTTTTCTTCTTCTTTTATTTATATCTATATTTCAATTCTTTTGCTTCGTGCCGACGCAGGTTCAAGTATTGTCATAGATTCTGTCATAGGAGACTTCCAACATGTGCAACTTGATAATGTCTCCTGTAGAATATGAAAGCCAAATGCACTCTTTAATTCTTTTATCAAATTAAAATGGTATATAGAACATCTATGGATGGAGTGACAAGCGCGTATCGAGTTTGAATCTTATTAATATCCTACTCGATAGCAGAATGTCGAAGGACATGCAAATTGACCTGGACACCGATATTTAAAAAAAAGATAAAATAAAACACTCAATTCTAAATCAAGAAGTAATTCTTTAATTCAAATGATGAAATTGTCTCAATCTCCTCAAATTCTGACTAAAAGCCAAAAATAACTTTTAAAATGTAGAATATTTGAAAATGTAAAATGTAAAAAAATATATATATCAAAATTAATAAAGATAAGTATTCTAATGATAACTCGGCATCAAATATTTCTCTTATAAATGACTAAATTATTAAAATTACACAATTAAAAATATAAATTTATATAACAAATACTTCAGCTGTCCTTTTCGGTAAGTTAGTGGAGGGTTTTGTTTTATGCTAATTATAATTTTTTAGACTTTTTTTTTTTATCTAATAATACTTTCAGTTTTCTTCTCTCCCTTGAACTACATTCGCAAGTTTGAGAATTAGCTTTTAAAATTTCAAAATTTTTGTGATAAAAAAATATCAATCTTAATAATTCACTGACTTAAAAAGAAAAAAGACCGGAATTATAACACATTGACTAAAAAAAATATTTAAAAAGTGAAACAATCAATTGATTTTAATTGAATCAACTTTTTTTTTGTTTTTTGTTGCTTACGAGAAAAAAAAACCAATGAGTTATTTTATAATTCAATTCTCATACTACAACTCATTGGAAGCTTTGATCTTTAAAGTTATTTTTTTACCTTTATAATTTTTAAATAATTTACAATTGATCATTTTAATCTTTTTTATCGAATTCTTAAAAAAAATGATCGAATTTTGAAGTCAACGGTGAACTAACTAGATTATGAGAGGTAATATTGGAACAACGCCATTGACTATCATTTAAAAAAAAATATATGGTATAATTTTTCTCCAAAAAATCTGTTTCGCCATTATCGAAGCAAACCAAACCTTTCTAAGCGTTTTTTGACAAATCCCAATCAATGCTAAAATTATATTTATAGAAAGACCATCAAAGTACTCAAGATGGTTGGTGCCTTTTTAAGATCTTCTTCTTTCCCTAATTACCAATCAATCCATTCTTCCAAATAACTCAAAGAAGTAATGTTTTTTTTACTGCAAGTTCAGGAAAGGAACCATAGCTGATAAAATAAGAATACTATAACCCATAAAACAAGGTGACGAACACGCAGCCATAGCAGAAGGAAACCCAGCACGATTTTAAGCTTTTCTACAAGACTAGTAATAAGAAGCCCAGTTAACAAATCTTCAAGCCGCAGAACAAAACGTTCAGTTCAGCGCCAGCATTGCAACTAGTAAATAGTAAAAGTTTACATCTCATCAACCTTAACAAAATAAACTTGATCCTCAACTAAATTAGATATCTCTATCCTTCATAATACTTGTCCCTGCTGATTTCTTTGAATTTATACTTTAAAAAAAAAAAAAACACTATATGAGCTACAAAGCTCGGTGAGCATTAGGAAACTCCATATTTAAAAGAAATCTTTACAAAACCACTCTCAAAATAATTCAAAAAGACATGCAGAAACATTGTAGAAAATTCAAAGCATTTACTTTTCAAAGTAATTCAGAAGGCATCCCATATACAAAACATCATCCTATTTGAATTCAGCTCTAGCCATTTGTCCCACTTAGATCAGCTACATGGACAGAATTTAAGGATTTTAGATAGAATAGTGGAAGATGTTTCCTAATTCATATGATACTTGAGCCTTAGGTTTGAAATTCTTAACCAAAAGCAATAATCCAATCCTAAAACCATTTAAAAACTTTTTACATGACATTTCAAATTACTTAATTTGATTAAAAATAATTAATAAAATAAAATAGAAAATAGAAAATATGATAATAAAAAGATTTACAGATTGTAACTAATCAATGGAAGATAGCTCAGGAAATAAGGGAAAAAAAAAATAAATAGGAAGACATATACTCTGTAAGTGAAATTGGATGAAAGAAGACGTAATGCTTGGGGATTCGTATATTAATATTAAAATATAATAACACAACAAGGACATTCTTTTACCGTTGTAGCGGACTAACTTACGTTAAAAATAAAAAAATAAAATAACGCTTTATTTCATGCAAGAAAAGGAAGAAATTTGCTCGTACTTCGAAACTGCTCCTATGTTAAAAAAAAAATACTGACGTATAGGATTTTGGAAGATACACATCAAAGAATATATCGTATGAAAATTTCGTTTAAGTAAATAATAACTAAAATAAATAGGATCTATCAATAAACAAATTCAAATTGTCTTTTCAAACTTTATTTAGAAATAAACATCTTTAAAGAAAAATGAGTATTCTCAATACTCACCTTAACAATTTCTGAATAAATCTCGAATTCTTTTTTGAATACCTCAATCCCTAATCATGGAATCAAATTCCAAATTAGAACAATTGATTTCTCGAAAAAGATTCAATCTTACAACAAAAAAAAATTCTTACTCTAACTATTCAATTCCGGCAAAACTCCCTACTTCTCGGCTTCACTCTTCTCTTTCTCTAGACAAGAGACTAAAATTAATTCCGGTAAAAAAAACTATCTGAATAAAAATAATTAAAACTCTAAAAAGATATACTTATTATTGCAGATATATTTTATTAATAAAACTTTAAAATATATACTAAATCCAAAAGATGCTTGATCTTTATTCGATAATATATATTATTAATTGTATTTGATGATATAGAAGATGAAGAAGAAGACAAGATAGAATATCCTAGAAATTTTTAGGGTGCTCCAAATCCTTTAATACAATTTTTTGTCTTAAAAGATTCATGTTAGTTTACTTTTTAAAAATTTAATTAACAGTATATATATAAAAAACAATTAAAAGACACATGTAAGTGCCCCACATGAAAAGTATAATATAAAAATATCCCAACATATAAGTTTTTTTTATTGGAGATATAATAAAGAGTCACATAAAAATTGTATTAAAATATTCGGAACCCTAAAATGAATTCAGATCTTCTCATCCATTTTTTAAAAATGTATATTTTTATTAAAGTCACACAAAAATTATATCAAAAGATTCAAATCCTTTTAAACATTGCAAATTATAATGACTTATTATTCTCTAGAACCGGAATTCTTGTAATAATGTGGTCAATTATAAGACTATATTAGAAAGTGAACTTTAAACTTAAATCTAGGAAAGTTGTTAGTTAAATTTTGGGTAAAAAAAATATATTAATTCTAGTTAAGTGAACATATAGTCCCTGACTGCTAAATGGTTTTTTAAAAAAACCCTTTTTTTTTTTTTTTCCAATTGTTATTTGCTGCTGATTTGCGACCTTATCTGCAGGAGTAGGATTGATGATTCTGTTCCACCGAATATTTCAACTTCTTAATATAGTGATCGACTTAGGTGAATTTGTCTAGTGTTCGTAATTTTGACACAAATAAATAAATCTAAGAAGTCATGCAGCTTTAAATTTTACAACACTACTATTAAAAGTTGGCATGCAAAATTTTATCGTGACATCGTTCATATAATAATAACATCTTCATCTTCCTGTATAAGATAGGCATAATTAAATAAACAAGTAAAATATTCAAGATCTCCACAATCAGATTAATTCAGTTATATCCCAAAAGACAGACATGTGGGGAAAAAACCAGCATCTTCTGTTACAAATACTTACATCAAATTTGAGAGAAATATGTCGATAATATGACCATCTCGTCCTTCCCCTCAAGATATACCTCCTTCCTGCATGATAAGAGATGTTACACAACTTTAGGTCACTGACCCAACAAACAAAATAGATGGTTTAGGCCTACATTAGACTCTGATTTGTCCTGGAAATTAAATAATAGGTGAGAAAAAAAAAATTGTTATAACAATGAGAGCATGCACCTTAAACCTTAAAACAATAATTTCACAATAATATGTTGCCTAAAATGAGAACAACCTCGGTTTAGATCTGCAAAGGGGAACCTTAACACAACAACTATAGTAAAAATTGCTTATGGGAAAACAAACCGATCCATGGATCATACCAAGGGCGATAGATACGAATTAGATTTCCAGCTTCCAGCTCCACATCACTGCATATTCTTAAGCTGAAGATGATGTTCAAGATCCTTTCTCCACTCTGGTTTCTCATCTGGAAGTAATTCAACCATCGCAAATTCTGTTGAGATAAAAGGCACTACCACATTACTCTCTCACAACCCCTGTGAAACACAAATGTCTATCCAAAAATCAATGATTCCTAAATAAATTCAGGGGCTTGGCTAAGCTGAAGAATATTTTATTTCTTAGATAGAGTAGCCTACGGGATTTGAGAGGGTCCAGTTATCTTGACACATAATTAGAAATATCACATTTTAAAAAAATAAACCTTTTAATTTCATCCATGTAGTGTTTGACTTGCCAGCTGTGCCAATGAAAGGAGATTGACTACTGGCAAAACTATGTCTAATAGAAAAGAATTCTCCTTCCTAGCAAGAGTCTCTGGCTGTTAAGTAGATATAAAACGTGGCCGGACAGAAGATGCTAGGAAGTGTAAATAGAAAGGAAAACTAGAATTTACCCAAAATTATTGAAGAGAAAATCATTAGCAAGACCAGATCAAGCTTTATATTAATCAATGAAAACAACTGCAACGGGCAGAATCAATTTTATGACCTTTAGATGCATGCATGTTTGAATCTTCTTTCTGTTCTTTTTATAATATCCCTACTGTTCAATACTCTTTCAGCCAATACAATGAAAGGCATCTAGTTAAACCGATAAGAATCCACTTTGTACTTATTTAAGAAAAAAGAAGCATGGAGGAGTAATCTGTGATCCACTCCTGCACACATTCCTGTCAATGGTCGGGGCAGATTAGGTCCAATTAACTGTCCACTCCTTCTACAACTGAGTACTACTCCCACAACTTTCTATAGTTACCAATAACTATCTAGGACATTTATTATAAATGTCTACAACTGAGAACTACCCCCACAACTTTCTATAGTTACCAAGAACTGCAAAGGACATTTATTATAAATAACTAGTTTTGTTTCTATTTTGGCAGGGGAGATTTTATGACCTGATTATCTTATATTGGAAACTTAATCCTTCTCGAATTGGACTCTTTAATGTCGGAGACTTAGTCCTTCTCGAATTAGACTCTATCAATTGTATTTCCTTTAGATTTCAGTAATAAATTATCAGTTCCTTTATATTTCCAGTCTTCTTTTATTTTGTTCCCATTCCTATCATAATCCCTTAGCGGAACTCTTTATAATACAAGTTATATGAAGCACATGAAGACGTGCTACAAATTGACTATATCAGTATTTGAGTGCGATTATTATTATTATTCAAGTATTGTAAGTAAAGTTAATAACCTCCAGATCCCCAACAAGAGCACAACAACAAACATTGAGCTTCGCCTCTAACGACCTTGATAAAATTCTGACATCAAGGAAGTCTCTTCCATCTGAAACAATAGCAAACATCAAATAGAAAATGTCATCTCATGTACGCCCAATTAGACAAAAGTGGTCCCTACCTGATGAATTTTCATCTGTGCCTAGCCTCTTTAAGAAATCCATATCTCTTTCCTTCTCTATCACCATCATCCGTTGCAACATCTCAAGTAACCCTACCCTGTAACATTGCATATCACTAATTAGGGGGATAAAAAAAGAAACAAAATAAAAATCTAAATCTGACCTAGAAATCAGACAAACACAACTTATTTGGCAACATTCATGTTATTACACACCGTGGTTCTCCATGAAATATAAGGTCTGGCATCTCCTTTTCGGAGATAGCTTCAAAAGCTTCATGAAATTTATCCGCAATGGTTCTTTGTTGGAGAACTGACTTCAGATTTGGCAAAATATCCTAAGCAGGAAGTCTTCAATTAAATAGTTGAAACATCACATTCCCAACTAATTCTTCAGAAAAGGTGTGTAAAGGCAATTCATCAATGACATACCTCATCTTCACTTGGCGATTCAATATCCAGCATACTGTCCATGTTTCGGTCACCCAGACAAGATACATTTCTGTTGACAACAGCCTTTGTTTTTCTTCCTTCCAATCTATGATGCTGAATAGAAACAAAAAGGATAAGACATGCACAGGAAGCAGAAAATTAAGAAGGCAAAAGAAAATATAGAAACAAAAAATGAAAGGTAGAAAGCTACCATTTCAGAATTTCCTTGCCGTTGGCCACTCTTCTCCTGCAAGCACTCTAGCAACTCAGTCACAGAATGTTTCCTGCAATCATTATAGGCCCCTTCCAATGATAATAGTTTTAGTTGTTGCTTTTCAGCATCTATTCCATTAAAAACCTGTAAGGACTCTGTATTTGAAATTTGCACAACTCTGTTTGCACAAGCATTTAACTCCTTAGTTTGTGTATGAACATCAAATGGCATGTTAAACTTGTTTGCACCAGAAACAACTGTTCGGAAAGCTTTCTCCCGTGATCGAAATCTAAATAAGTTTGGCTTTACTTTCCTCCGACCTCCTACAATAGATGACTAGAATTACAAACATTTCAAGAATCACAGCTCTAAAGCATCAAATGACACCTTTGTAGCTGGAAATGCAGTAACTAGAAAGATGAGTTGGACATAAAGCTATAACAAGGAGAAAAAATAGTAAACAAAATACTAATATAAAAGCATCAACTGGAACCAAGAATTTGCAGAACCAGTATCCAGTATTGTGGAAGTAACACTACCTTTGGAGGATTTGTTCAGTTTGGAAAAGGAAGCAGCTGTCAAAGAAGACTCAGTATTGTCATTCAAACAGACTAGTTCTTCAACTTCTTTGTTTACTTCAGACCATGCATTTCCTCTCCTATCTACTTTTGCACTTCCAAAGGAGTCACAAATCAATTTCTGCAAATTTTCAGCCTCTAAGTATTTGGTTCAGTCATCCATACTCATCCTAGGACTATATTGATTAGCAATGTTTATATCTAATGTATCAGGAGATAGTATGGTGTTTCTGATCTTACCTCATCGTTAGAAATGACTTCCTTATTTGAGTTGCAAATAGATTCTAGTCCTTGGCAGTGGTTACACTCTTCATCTGAATCGGGCACAGTTGGGACACTTGGACAACAAATGGAGTCATCCTCATTGTTAAAGACAGGAAGTTCAATATCATCCTCAACACAAAATCCTTTCTGTCTCTAATGGATAAGATGTAACAGACACAAATCAACAAAACTTAAAAGGAAAATGTAGCTTTCTTTTCCCACTTTCCATAAATCCACCTTTTCACAGTGACATGACTTCAAACCTAGGACTTATCAGCTGTAGAAAATAACAGAATGAAGGAAGAGAATAACACAATAATAGGTGGACAGGATTTCCACTCTGATACTGTGATAAATTTTCACATACTTTGCACATCAAGAGGGCTGAATTTACAAACTTAACATTTTCTATTTAACTATTTAAAACAGGAAAAAGAAAAAAAAAGAAGGGAACAAAAAAAGGTACCTTTTCGGATGAAATGGTTGGACAGGTTGTAAAACCAAGTCCATCTGCATCTAGATAACATATTAAAATTAATTTAATTCATCCTGTTAAATATCAATTATACTGCCAGCACGTATTAACAGAAGAAAAAGGGAAAAAATTCTTACCTTTTCTAAGCATTTCAAGTTGTGAAAGAACATTTATACTCCTTTCCTATAAAAAGAATCAAGCATAACAGATATCACGGGATGAATTCATACAAGGTGTCATATATTTATTTTATATAATTTTGGAAAGTGCTAACCTTGTTATCCTGAGAATTGCGTAAGGAGAATGAACAATTGTATGAAGATTTAGAGTCTTCCTCTTCTGGTGAATTTTGATAAGAAAGAGATGAAGAAACAAATATCAGTAGCTTGAAAGAAATGAAACAAGCCAGAGACATTGGTTTACTGGGAGGAGACGAAGTTACCGGATATACTTTGATCGGAATCGTCGTGGTTGTCGCCGAACATTCCCTCCAAATTTCGAGCTCCAATGCTGAGAATAGAGAACAGGAAATTGCGTGAGTTTAGGTTTCGGTGGTTGAGGTTCCAAAGGTTTTTTATGTCTTCTATTGTCCTTAAAATATTTTTGAATTGCTTTCATGATCTCTAATCATTTCTGATATAAAATTTGACTAACTTTCTCTCAGATTTTGAGGGTTTTGGTCTTAAAAAATTTGAAGGATGAAAGGTAAATAGGCTAGATCAAGGGTTTTTTTTAGGAGGAATGACTTAATTACCCTTTCTTTTAAATTTTTTAAAACTAAAACCCTAGATATGGTCGAAGGTTGGTTGGATTTTATGTCGAAAATGATTAAAAAGACTATAATCACAATTCAAAAATATTTTAGGAAACATAAAAAGCAAAAAAAACTTTTGGAAATCATAACCATCAAAACCTAAAATTTTGAAGATTAAACTCATCAATTTTCCTAGAGAAAATTTTAATTATAGATGAAATTTCTATGTCAACCGGGAGTTTCATTCAAGAATAAAAGAAATTCTATTCATTTACATTGTTTTAAGGGATAATGGTCAATGTAGTACTATAACAAGTGGCTCAAAATTCAAAATGATATTAAAATTTTTTTTCTATTAATTAGATGCTTATAAATTTTACGGAGAGCCACTTAAGTATTTCCAGCCACCTTTCTGGTCACTTTTCCATTCAAAAAAATCACAAGTTAGGCAGATGATAAATTTTTTAAGGTTAAATTGTCACTCCACAAATTTTCTTTGAAAGAATCGCCATATGGTACTTGTTCTTGAGGCATTGATCTTGATCCTGGTTGTAAGTGGTATCAGAGCCATAGTGCTCTCCTTTTCTGTTTTTATATGGCCTAAAATTCAAAATGATACTTCAATTGTTTTTTTTTCTCAACTAGATACCTATAAATTTTATGGGAAGTCATTTAAGTATGTATGATCAATAAGTTCAAAAAATTCACTTGACTTCTTATTTGTACTAGAATCGGTTACACTTGATTCCACTGCGACCTATTAATATTCCATCCCAATCGGAGCCATCAAAACTACAAAAAAATCCACCTCAAACAGTGACTAATTTGCCATAAAGGAGAATAAAAAAAATGAATTTTTCCTCGAGAATTTATTACCCCGATTTAGGGCTTGCTGTCATTGCCTCACCATCACTCTTTTTTAGATTGAACAAAACTAGCAAGTCAGATCGATCAGACCGTGAATTAATCTTCAAATTGGTTCAAAAAAGGATATTGAACCATTTTTTATCAAAATCGTTCTCTAAATGAAAAATCTGGATGAATTGATCGGTTGGATCGATGAACAGGATGGTCTAATGTTGAACCGGTCAATTTTTCAAAAAATTCAAATTGATGCCAAATTTGTCCAAATTTAAACAAAAAAAAAAATTTATATATACTTTAATATTAAATCATTCTTCAATTAGATTATAAATTTACTCATTTAGTTATTTTAAAATCAACAAATTTACTCAAAATATACTTCATTATTAAATATTACTAATTTAAAAAAATTTATAATTTTCAAACTTTACCTATACTAAAATTATTATTTTAAAATCCCTATAAGATAGAACTTATGATTATTAATTATAAAAAACTATTAATATCCTATATTTATAAATATATATATATATATATATTTAACCTCAATATTATTGTATAATAAAATTATTATATCTTATATTATTGACAAAAATATATATATATATATTGATAAGAAATATAATTTTTACTTTTTTTATATTATTAAAGATTTAATTATAATTCAATTGCATTTAATTATTGTTGGACCATTAAACCTTGAACCAGTAACTTTTCCAATTCGATGTATTTTCCGATTTTTAAAATATTGCTCACAACCACCATCAACTGGTAAAGAATGTGTCGATTGAGAGAAAAGAATTATCTACCACTACAAATTTCGCAACGGCAGCCTCGCTAGTAAAATCCATTATGTCATTTTTTATTTGGGATACTTGGAGCCTACAATCTGGATTTCATATTACAATTCTGTTTTTTCACTTGTCGTCAGCTAGTAAACGTCGCTCTTAACCTCCTCTTTTAAGAGAAACTATAATTCTATAGATGATGCCACCATTAAGTGAGGCTACGGTTGTGATGCTCCCTCTTCTTGTCATTACCATTGTCCTAAGAAAAGATAAAACCAAGTTAAATTGGTGGTAAAGATTGGGGGATGTTAAAGTGCATAGGCTCATCGTCGGTGAAATGATTGAGCAACTCAAATGTGGCAGTAGAGAAAGCAGGATTAGTGGCGAGAGTTCTGATTTAATTATTGGATTGGTTGCAAGGAGATTAAGAAGAAAAAACATTAATAAAGATAAGATGGGTTTGAGAGAGGGGTTGAAAATTTATGGAGTGATAATTTTATCCTCAAAAATTGGTCATGTGTCTGGCTAATGATTTTTTGGAAAGAAAAAGTGACTGGAAATACTTAAGTGGCTTGAAATAAAATTTTTAAGTATCTAGTTGGCAAAAAGAAACATGAAGTATCATTTTGGATTTGAGGCCATATAATTAGTATTATGTGGGCAATTCTCAAGAAAGAAAATTTGTAGAGTGATTTACCTGCAAAAATTTATCATGCACACTCATGACTTTTTTGAATAGAAAAGTGATCATAAATACTTAAGTGGCTTTCCACAAAATTTATAAGTACCAAATTAGAAAAAAAAAATAATATTGTTTTGGATTTTGGGTCATATGATTAGTATTAGATTGGCGATTACTCCTTGTTTTAAAATGGGGAAGTGAGAAATGAGTAGTGTCAAGTTATCGTCAATGTTTTAAGTAATTATCATATTTAGTCCTCAAACAATTTTTGACATTCAAAATAGGTACCTAATATTTTATTTTCATTTTTAGGTCCGCAGATTATTTTTAGATTAGATAGTAGATCCATTTAGAAATAATCAAACAATTGGTCCTTTTAAAGAAATTTATTTTAAAACCTTTTATTTTTAGTGTTATGAAAATATAATATTTGTTTTGTCCCTCAATTTTAATTATGTAATTTTCAAGTTTGAAAAGTGAATTTTTTTTCATCAAAAAGGTTTTCTTTAATGATTAGAAAATAGTTTAGGGACCTAAAAAATGAAAAAAAAAATAGTTATCTTAAAAATTAAAATTTGTTTGGAACCCTAAAATGTAAAATGAAAACATTAAAGGCCTACATTGAAAGTTAAAACTTGTTTGGAGACGAAATAGAATAATTTGCCACACTTTAACCGCTATGGAGTAAAGAAAATGAAACATAGTGGGAAAAAGATGAGAGTTTTCATATTTAAGAGTTAAATAAATGGGAGAATAAAAGTGAAATTAAGGGTGGTAAAAAAATAAAAGAAGAAAGATTTAAAACCCATCCAAACCGATCAAACCAACTAAATCAACCAAATTCGAAGTTTTGTTTGATTGGTTTTGGATTGAAAAATTTTCAAATCGAGAATTCAATTTAGTTACTATTTTATACTTCTAAATCGAAACCAAACAAAATTGATCATTTATATGTAATAATATTTATTATGTTAATTATATGATAATTTCTAATTATTTCTATTTTCCTATCTTTTTTTATTACTCTCTCTCTCTCTCTCTCTCTCTCTCTCTCTCTCTCTCTCTCTCTCTCTCTCTCCAACACTAGAAAGATATCAATTTGAATTTTTTTTACCATATATATGTGTGTGTGTGTGTTTGAGTGTGTGTGTTTTGTATTAGTTTATTAATGTTTTTAAGGATCTCATAAAATTTAAACTAATGTGATTGCTTGATTTATGAGTAAATTTTGTCTCTTTTATTTGTCTATTTTTTAACTATTATTTAAATTCTTATAATTTAACGTTGATTTTCTTCCTTAAAATGTATTATTATTTTTTCATATGGTCAATTGACTTATGTGGATAGTAATGCATGATTCACTACATGTCTTCTACTACTCATAAAAAAATAAAAAAACATAATAAAAAAAAGAACTTTGTTATTCTTCTCCTCAATAGTAAGTGAAATTTTTATTATAGAAAAACTAAGAAAACAAAGAAATGCACTTGATGGGATATCTTTGTTGTGTAAAAAGTAAAATAAAATTGTTATCCTTGATAATAGATGGAAATTTTCATGTCTAATAAAGATTAAAAATA
This sequence comes from Parsonsia alboflavescens, assembly GCA_028571225.1. Classification (NCBI taxonomy): domain Eukaryota; kingdom Viridiplantae; phylum Streptophyta; class Magnoliopsida; order Gentianales; family Apocynaceae; genus Parsonsia; species Parsonsia alboflavescens. The sequence goes on along the minus strand of JAOXNR010052327.1, from coordinate 1,025 downwards.
AAAAATAAAAGTAATTCTTTTGAAACTGACCATACCAAATGGAATCAAATTGAACTTTATACAAATCAAACCAAACCATTTACCAATCTTAAATGGTTTGGTTTTAATTTGAATTTTTTCAAACCGAAACATTTAATATTTTTCAAATTGAACCAAGCCAAATTGCAAACACCTCTAGTTTAAATAATTGGATCTAAATGTTAACGAATGTGAATTCCTTTGAATGAGTTTATTGATGATTTTTTAAAAATTAGATAGTTTTCATCATCTAAAAGCATTTTTAATATAAAAAGTAATATGGTTAATAAACATGTTTTAAATTTTTACAAAGATTTTTCTTTTCATGTCTTTTTAAGAAATTTATAAAAATTGTGATATATAAGTTACAATAATTCTAAACCAATAAGGCTTAACTAACAATGTGGTTATTGAAGTTGTCACTTTTTTCCACTTTAACCATTGAACTCTAAAATCAATCAATTTAACCATTATACTCTTCATTTTAAGATATTTTAATCACTCTATAATTGTTTAATCACATAATAGTCACAAATGTAATAATCTTCGTTAATAATATCATACAACTTGATATGTCACTGAAAATTTCCTTATCTACTAAATAACTATAAAATTTTACTCCATGTTATTCAAATAATGTGTCAATAAAAATATAGACAAAATAAGAAGTAGATTCTCTCAACTAATATGAAAAAATTTGGAGATACGGAAAATCATGTGACATTATTACTAAAGAATGATTACATTCGTGACTATTATTTAACCGGATTACTATAGAGTGGCTAATTTTTTCACAAAAGCAAAGCATAATTTTTAAATTGTTTGAAAATCCAAATTATAATGACTAAATTAACTGATTTTGTAATTCAATGGTCAAACTGGAAAAATGTGACAATTTCAAGAGGCACATCGTTAATTAAGCTAGAACTAATATATATAATTCCTCCATCATTCATCTTTGAGACAATGCATTGAGACCCGGGGGGGGGGGGGGGGGGGAAAAAAAA
>JAOXNR010052326.1:0-16929 GCA_028571225.1 Parsonsia alboflavescens | reverse complement strand
AATGGCTTGATTTCTTCATTAAACACTCCTCCTTGATGTCTTCTAGCATTCACATCTTGAGCTCTTTCCTTGGTTCAACCTCCATTGACGGTTGTACTTCAAACAATGTTGTAAAGTCTTGCAAAGTCTCAACACATTTGCAGAAAGTTTCCGCCTAGTTCATTCAATTTACAACCTTGCAATGTCTTCTAATCCCCTATATAAGTCTTCATACTTGAATACATTACTAGGTTCTTCAACTTGCCAATCATCTTCAAGCATAACTTCATCAATCTTGCCAAGAACTTCAAGTTGTTCTTCATGGTCTAGCTTCAATACCAACATTCCTACTTTCATCCTCCAACTTCCATGCTTATACTTGAAATATTGATCTTTGTACAAGAACTCCCAATCATTATTAATATCATCTTCAATCTAAAACAAGTCTTTCTTCATTCCTGATCTTCCAACCTTGTATTTGAAATACAAGCTCTTGCACATAAACTCTTTTATTCCATAAGCATCTTCATATGAGATCTTCCATGAATTATCCCATGCCATGTATGGTCCTTGATATCCATCATTCCTTGTCTAGGTTGCAAGACTTTGAAGGCATAATCAAGTTGAATGAAGGCAATGACAACATGGTAATGAGTGAGATGTTAAAGTGGTACACAACAATCTCTACACATGGTGATAAATTGTTTAACTTTAAGCTTGAAAATATGTTTTCTACGATTAAGTATGATTGTGGAAATGCTTATAATGTTCAAAAGCAACATGCTATTGTGAAAATTCTTAAGCATGATGATTTCTTATCTGGAGAAAGCATGTCTTATACTTCTTTGAACTTAGTGACATCTTTTATGGATTTTGAGTTTGTGAAGGAATCACTTGTGAAAGAATATGCTTGTGAATATGTGATTGATGTTTCAAGACAAGTTATACATGGTGGAATTTATAAGCATGTTTATTCTTTTCTTGGTCAAATGCTATGTTCATGCCTATGGATTCCATGTGCGAATTGTTGAGACTTGATATTCATGAGAATTACTTGAAGTCACATTCTTTGGAATTTTGATACTTAAATGTCTTGTTTGATCATGACTTTGGTAGATACTTGAATGAAATTTTAAAGATTGTCTTAGATGATCAGTTATTGTGGATATTTGATATTACCATCCTTGATTCAAATTTCTATCTTTGTAGTATCATGTGTTTATTCCTTGTTGATCCCAATTGCTTGATTATCTTGCTTGAAACCTATTCCATTGTGAATGTGAGAAGAAAGTCCAAGCTTATTGAGAAGTATTACTTGTTGAAGATCTATGAAGAAGCTTGTGAATTTCATGATAATATGCCTAGAGGAGGGCTATTTCATGACTCTCAAGATTCAACAAATCAAAGAATTCATCATGTTTAGAATACTCAAGAACATGTAATGTCGCACATTGAAAACATTAGAAATACTAAGATCATCAGGTAGCTCGAGCCTGTAAGCATTAGTTCCCAACTTTTCCAAAATCTGGCAAGGCCCGATCTTCCTATCTCTCAGCTTATGATACGTGCCCAACGGAAATTGTTCTTTGGTCAACGTCACCCGCACGAGATCTCCAACCTCAAACTGCACATCCCTGCTCGTTTGATCCACATATTCTTTGTAACTGGCATAGGCGCGTTCCAAGTTGGACTTGACGGTCGCATTAACTTGCTGCAAATTAACCAACTGCTCTTCAACTTTCTTGGAAGCAGTACTAGAATCTAGTATTACAAGATCAATCGGGCTCTTTCGATTCCTGCCATACACAATCTGAAAGGGGGAATACTGAGTAGACCGATTAGTCGAACAATTGATTTCGAACTCAATCTTGGGAAGAAGAGAATCCCAAGTACCAAATGTCTTGACCTGCGCCCGGGGCATATTCCCCAAAGTGCAATTAACTACTTCGGTCTGCCCATCCGTCTGAGGATGATAGGGACTACTGAACTTCAATGTCGTCTCCAACTTCTTCCAAAGTTCTCTCCAGAAATGTCTCATGAACTTAGTTTCCCTGTCAGACAAAATAGTCTTAGGTAAGCCAAACGGCCTAACTACCTAGCCAAAATATAAATCAGATATCCTGCTAGCATCCATATTCGAGTTACAAGCCATAAACACTGCCATTTTGCTTAAACGGTCAACCACAACTAATATACTGTCAAAACCCCACTATGTCCGCGGCAATCCTAACACGAAGTCCATGGACACATCTGTCCAAGGCTCGTCTGGAATCGACGATGGAGTATATAACCCTTGATTGCTGCTGCACCCTTTTGACACTTGACAAATTCTGCATCTTTTTACAAAATTCTAGCCACTTTTGTCGATACCAGGCTAATAGAATTGCTCCTCAATCAGGCCTGCTGTCTTATCCTTGCCGAAGTGGCCTTGAGCATGCAATTCCTGGATAATTAAAAGAAGTAATGATGTATCAGGAATGCATAAACAATTACCTCAGAAAAGATACCCATATTGGAGCATGAAATAGCTCCTTAGCTGTTGTTCCACATCTCGAACTACTCCCCTAAAGTCAGCATCACTCCACAAATCCTCACGCCGGCTTTCGAACCCCAAAGCGACAATCATCATCATAATAAGCAAGGAATGACGTCTACTCAAAGCATCCGCAACCTTATTCATAACTCCCGATTTGCGCTTGAGGGTAAAAGTGAATTCTTGCAGCATAGTTATCCACTTGGCATGTCGGTTGTGAAGTTTGTGCTGTCCCTGAAGAAACTTCAAAGCTTGATGGTCCAAATAGAGTAGGAACTCCCTTTGAATGAGGTAATGTCGCCAGTGCTGAAGAGCTCACACAATAGCATAGAACTCAATATCATAAACTGAATAATTCAGTTGAGCTCTGCCTAGTTTCTCACCGAAAAATGCAATAGGCCTTCCTTCCTGGCTCAAGACAGCTCCAATGCCAACCTTTGAAGCGTCACAATCTACCTCGAAGATCTTCTCAAAACTTGGTAATGCTAGCACAGGGGTACTGGTGAGTTTGTCTTTGATCACTTCGACTAGACTATCTGTAAACCAAACACACTGCTTACGGTTGGCATTCAAGCTATGCTCTCTTAATGTCGCCAAAATCAACCGCAAATGCTGCAAGTGTTCATCCACCATTCGACTATATATGTCATCGAAATAAACCACGGCAAAACTATTCAAGAAAGGTCGTAATACCTGATTCATAACTCTCATGAATGTGCTTGGCACGTTCGAGAGACCAAATGGCATAACGACCCATTCAAAAAGCCCATCTTTCGTGTTGAAGGCTGTCTTCCATTCATCTTCTGGCTTGATCCGTATCTGATGGTAGCCACTCTATGAATCAATTTTCTAAAAAACTGTCACCCCGCTAAGCTGATCCAACATATCATCAAGTCTTGGAATAGGGAATCGGTACTTAACCGTGATGCGGTTTATGGCCCGGCCATCAACGCACATCCTCTAGCTACCGTCCTTCTTTGGCACCAGTAAAGCGGGTACAGAACAAGGACTGATGCTCTCTCGGATTTACCCCTTGTCAAGCAACTCAGTTACTTGGTGCCTCAATTTGTTGTGTTGCTGCGGAGAGAGTCTATAATGGGCTTTGTTTGGGAGAATGGATCCTGGAACTAAATCAATTTGATGCTGTATATCACGCATGGGAGGTAGGCCTGGCGACCACTCTTCCGGAAGCAAATCTTCAAATTCTTTCAAAACTCCTCTCACCTTTTCTGGCACCGCAATTTCCTCGTTCTTTTCTATCATAGTGGCCAACATAGTCGACAATAATGCAAAACAGACCTCGGCCTCCCCAACCTCTTCTTCGAACTCCTTACGCAGCAAGCAGATGATGGTCTTCTTTCCCTCCGTAAAGCTATCTCACATTGGTTATAACACGACCATCTTAGCTCCTCTGTTGATCGTGTAGCAGTGAGTGAAACCATCGTACAAAACCCTGTGGTCATATTGCCAAGGCCGACCTAACAGCAAATGTGCGGCATCCATAGGCACCACGTCACAGTAAACAACACAGCTGTACTGTAGCCTAATCGAAAACTACACTCTGCATCGCTGATTTACCTGAACTTCCGTCTCCTTAATCAACCATCCCAACTTGTAAGGCTCAGTGTGGGGTTCTGTCGGTAATTGAATCTTCTGTATGGCTTCCTGCGAAATCACATTCTCACAGCTTCCCGTATCTATAATGACTCGGTAGGCCTTGCCATTAATGTTCCGACGCTTCCAATCCTCATTGGTTTTAGGTGCTAAACAAATTCCCCGTAAAACCAGGCAGTCTCATCGGACGTCATCCGGCACAACCACACACTTCTCGCCTTTTTCCAACTCATCAACAACGTCTTCTCCTACTAATTCCCCTTCTGGGACATCTTGGATCAACAATTAAGATTGAATCCTGGGGCACTCGCAGGCATAATGTCCTTTCTGCTGACAATGATGACAAACGATATTCGCCTTATAGGATGGTGGACGGTTTTGAACTTGCCCCGATCCCTGATTCGGTTGCACGATTGTTCGCCCCAGTTGAGTGGATGGAATAAAAGCTCTGGACGAAGAAGGAGTGGCCACCATTGTGTTTCGGGGAGGGCCAGAAAATCCTCTACCGAATGTTGTACTTCTTCCGCCAACCCTAGCTAAGCTCCTTTCCACCACTTTAGCCTTCATCTACCCTTCAGTGATGTTCCCAAAGGTGTGTACCTATAGGGCATGCAGTATTGCTGGTTAAAGGCCATGCAAGTAACGTCCCACAAGTTGCTTTTGCGTCTCACGAAACTGGTTCCTTGCAATCAACCGATAGAATTCCAACGTGCATTCCTCCACACTACTCACACCCTGCGTAAAACTCTGTAAATTCTAAAAAAGTGTCTAGTGATAATTGAAAGGTAAAAACTCACGGCGCGTCTCCCTTTTCAGTTCAAACCAATCATCCATGACTGGAAGTCCTTCTAGATAGAGTTGAAATCTAAAGGATTGCCACCACGCCGCAGCCCTGTCCTTAAACCGAATTGCCACGAGTGCTACCTTCTTGTCAGCTAGGACCTCTTTTAACGTGAAGATTTTATCCACGGCACTCATCCAATCTAGAAATTCTTCTGGCACCAAACTTCCGATAAATTCGGGAACTTCCAGCTTAAATCTGGCATCCCATCGTGGAACATACGGCTCGCCATCAAAAACCCTCGGTGGTGGATTTTCGCCGCCTCTTCCTCCCCTTGGGAAAACCCTAGGCGGTTGTTCTCTCGCTGGCAGTTCGAACTCCTCATCAACGTCTTCCTCTTACCTTCCAGCTAGTTCTTGTTGTGCAGGTCGTTCGCTCACCACCAACTGCTGCATTATTTAGTTCAAAGTTTGCATCTGTTGATTCTGGTTCTCCAGGATCTGCTGCATGGTTCGGTCACGCTCTTCCCTACCTCAGAGCAATTCTTCGAAGATCGCAGCCACAGTCGGATCCATGTTTCCACCGGACATCTTGGATCTTTGCTCTGATACCAACTGATGCAGGCAGGATTATGGAAGGCTAATAATTCTTCCCTGTTTTAAACTTCACTCGAAAGTTGTCCAGGAAAAGAAATTCAAGAACAAAATGACAATGTTCTTGAAGAAACTCTGAAGAAATAACCAAGCTAGCTCTCCCAAAGAGAAGTCATCCTTAAATAACAAATTACAAATCCTAAACCAATTTGGAATTCAAACCCTAGGTTTATTCGGAAAGGATTAACGAAATTACAAAAAGACCCCTAAAAACAACAAAATACGAAAATGCCCCAAAAAACACAAAATCACCCAAAACTCCATGAAAATGACTCTGGATGGCCAAAAAAAGGCCCTGCATCACAGTATTGCTGTGACTATTGATCGTTGGGCCGTTGCAAGTCACCTAGCCAAATCTGAGCCTGATCCGAGCTCGGGCTTGGCAACGTCGAACCTCAGGCCCGTATTCCCGGCAGTCGCTTGGACCTACGTAGACCATTGGTCGTGGGCTTGGCTGGTGTAATGGGCCGCTGTTCCCCTTGGTCAGTCTCCTTATCCAGCTTTGGGTCCTATCCTAATTGGCTTTTGTTACATACTGGGGAGCCCGAATCCAGGAGGGAACAAACTTTCTCTTCTACTGAGTAAAATCACACATGATTGGTCTAAGGACTAAGACGGGAAAAAACACACTGAACACGATAGTTTTTCGAGAATAGTCTTTGCTCTTGATTATCTCTCAGAATACTAACTTCGGCATCAGAGTTCTTCCCGGAGCGTCAGCCCCCTTCGATGACCTTTTCCTTCATTTCTCAGGTTGTTGATCGCGAAGCTTCATCAAGATCTGCGGGGTGACCTAGAGTTCACTTTTGTGAACCATCACTTCTAGCGCCATTTGTGGTAAGGGAAAGAAAAAGCTTAGCCTTTTTCCCAACCCAAAAAAATAAACAATCCTGATGATTTAATCTCAACAGTCACATGTTCAATCGCCTTGCCGCAGCAGCCCACCCAGTAGAATGCAACTACGATTCGACGAAGTGGTGCCCGAAATGCCACCTCCCCCTGTCACTCAGCAGGATCAATAGCGGGCTGCCCAGCATGGTCCGTCTCTTAGGGCCCCAGCAAGTCCTCCACCTGTGCAAGAAGGGCCCAGGCAAGGACATCCTGATCCTACTACCATCAACAACAATCCTAGGCCATAGAGATATGGGAGAACACAGATGTCAGTTCCAGCGGATCTCCTGGAACGATTGGTGGTAGCCCTAGAGAGGGTATCCAACAAACTGCATTATATATCCACTAGGCACACTCCGAAGCCTTCTCGCAGGAATTCACAGCCTCTCCAAGATCAGGCAGAGTAGGCACAGCCTTACCAGCCTCCATCCTCAGAAACAACGAATGACCCCCGACCTCGAAAAGTTGGACGAGAAATGGGTTGAGAGCAAGAAAGGTCACGGAGGACCCCACCTGTGATTGACCTCAGAGAAATCTTGGATAATGGAAGCTGATAGGCTCAACAGAGCATCCATGTCGCGGAGTTAGAGAGTGATCCTAAACAGCAGGGGAGCTTGCTACGCACTCCTCTTGGAGTCAGGATGCCTCCTCAAAGTAGCCGGATCAAAATGACAAGCGAAAATGCTCGAGAGACAGCCCCCAATCCATTGAGGAAGGCAACTCCCACAGCTAATCAGGAGAAACAGAACACTGTGGATCTTAGCTAGCCTTAGCCGTTTGTCCACAACATCCTAACTGCCATGATGCCACCAGGCTTCAAAGCCCCATACTTGGAGGCAAAATATGATGGAACAGGGAAGCCTCAACAACACATTGATGAATACGTCTCCTATATGGAGATGTTCGAGTACCCGACCACGTCAAATGCAAGGCCTTCCGGTCGACACTAACCAAAAAGGCCCTGTCCTGGTTCAAGGGCATTCCTGAAGCAAGCATCTTGACCTAGACATAGCTAAAAGAGATGTTCCTAAAGAATTACCAAAGCTGCACAAGGTGCGAAAAGGATATTAAAGACATCTTACTCATTAAGTAGAAGCTCGGGGAAAGCACTGGAAGCTACTAGAGCCACTTCAACTATGAAGTAGTGGAGATTCAGCAAAAAAATGATGCCATCTACATCACTGGTTTAAAGCAAGGGTTGCAAAGGGGATATGTAGCCCTCAGACTGGCCGAGAAGCCAATAAGAACTATTAAGGAGCTGTAGACACTCCTAGAAAAATTGATCACGGCTAAGGAAATAGCTGTCTAGAAGAAGATCCCTAGCTTCACCTCAACCCCTGAAAAAGACAACAGAGGCCATCCAAGGAGCCCTAAAAAATCAAAGTGGGATAGGAAAGGCATGCACTCAAAAGGAGGGACCTCAGAAAAGAGGAGGAAGACCATCCCCTACCTCGTGACTATCCCACTCAAGACGTCATGAGCTGAAATTATGGTGGCTATGGGGAAGAGAGGTCTCTTGAAGCAGCTCAGGTCTCTCAAGTGTCCTGTTGCTAAAAGAGACCTAGCCAAATTCTGCCTCTATCACAAGGACCTCAAGCATGAGATTGAAAGGCTAATAAAAAAAGGGTCATTTGCAAGAATTTTTGGCTAAGAGTGTAGATCCTGCAAGCCCACCACCGGCAGCACCGCATAACCAGATACCCACAGTTGGTGAGATAAACGCCATTGAAAGGAGGTCCAAGTGAGCTCGAGGGGGTGATTCGGAACCCCTGACAGTGTCTCTCCAAATTGGAGACTTCCTGGTGAGAAAAATACTAATAGGCACTGGTAGTGCTGTGAATGTCTTGTACCGCAAAGCATTTGACCATATGGGAATTGACAAGAGCTCACTGATGAAGTCAGACACTACTCTGACCAGTTTCAACTACAACACAACTTATGCTAATGGAGTCGTATAAGTCCCAACCATAGACCGCATGAACGACAAATAGGTCACCAAGGTAATGGATTGGAAGGTTGTGGATGCCCTCGAAACATACAATGCCATCCCAGGCAGAATGGGGGTCATGGACCCAAGAGCAAAAATCTCCCTACTCAATTACGACATCAAAATCCAGGTCGAAGATTCCTAGATTGTCCTTGAAGGAGACAGATAGATAGCTGCTGAATGTTACCTTGTAGAGGGTAACAAGGAAAGCTCGACAGAGCTCAAGCCGAAGGAATGCATTGACCTCCCCAAAGAAGATGACAACCTCTGGATTCAAGCAACCGGTATAGGGGAGAAAGTGTTCCTCAACCCAGAATTCCCTAAGAAAAGGATCAAAATTGGAGAGCTTCTGCCACCAAAGGCCAAAGGGAAGCTTGTAGATTCCCTTCAAAAGTATCTAAAGGTCTTTGCCTGGCAACCCTGCGACCCGAAAGGAGTCGACCGAAAAATTACCGAATATAAGGTCAGGTTCAAGCCAGTGGTTAAGCCAATCAAACAGAAGAAGAGGACCTTCTCTCCTGAGTGTAACGAGGTCATAGCTTGGAAAGTCCAAGCTCTTCTCGATGTTGGAATTCTAAAAGAGGTGGTATACCCTAAATGGCTGGCCAAATCAATTGTGGTCCCAAAGAAGGAAGGGTCTTGGAGGATGTTTGTGGACTTCGCCACACTCAACAAAAACTGCCAGAAAGACTCTACCCTTTTCCCAGCTTAAACCAAATGGTGGACTCAACAGCTGGGTACTAGTGGCTATGTTTTCTGGATGCATACAAGGGGTACCATCAAATCTCGATGGCCATTGAGGACATGGAGAAGACCTCATTCATCACAGAGGTTGGGAACTACTGCTACAACAAGATGCCTTTGAAGAATGCAAGGGTTGAATTCCAGTAGGCAATGCACAAAGTCTTCAAGAGGTAGCTCGGGAGAAATATCAAGGTCTATGTGGATGACATAATGATCAAGTCCAAAACCTCAGAGGATCTTATCGAGGACATTAGGGAAACATTTTAGACCCTGAAAGCAGCTCACATGAAGCTTAGACCAGTTAAATTCTTCGACTTCAAGATCTCAAAGAGAGGCATAGATGCCAACCCAGACAAGAGTAAGGCCTTGCTGGATATGGAGCCTCCCAGAAACCTCAAGGAAGTACAGAGTCTAGCAGGGAAAATGGCAGCACTGGGTGATTCATAACGAAGCCGAAAGACTTTAGTGGATCCAAGACTGTCAAGCAGCGTTCATCAAACTAAAAGACTTCTTGGGAAAGACACCTCAACTCGTATCTCCGTGGTTAGGAGAAGAATTCTGCATGTATCTAACTGCAATCCAAAAGGCAATCACTTCAAAGCTGTTAGTAGAAAGGACAGGTTAGCAATTCCCTATTGACTCTATTATTCGATTGCTTTGAGGTCCAGAGACTAGGTCTTCGGACCTTGAGAAGTTCTTGTACCTAATTATTATTACCTCGAGGAAATTGAAGCCATATTTAGAAGCTTATCCGATAAGAGTGTTAACGAATTTGCCACTAAAACAAGCTCTAGCCAAACCTGAGCTATCAGGTAGTACAATGAAATGGTCTCTTGAGCTCTCGAGATACCAAATCTAGTTTGACCCAAGGAAAGCAATAAAAGCTCAAGCTCTTGCAGACTTCGTGGAGGAATGCACAAGGGTTCTGCTGGAGCTCACAAGTACCTATGAAAATAATGTTCAGACAATGTATACAGATGGTTCAACAGGGAAAGAAAATTCAGGTGCAGGAATCGTACTTATCAGCCTTGATGGAGTGAAAATCCCTTACTCTATGAAGTATAACTTCCCAACCACGAATAATGAATCCCAATACGAAGCTCTTTTAGCAAGTCTAAGGCTTATAAGAGCTCTCAAAGTGCAGAAATTACACATCAAAATAGATTTGCAGGTCATAGTCAGCCAGGTCATTGGAGAATACAAAGCTAGAGAGGAAAACATTGTCAAATATCTCAAATAAGTGAGGGTTATCACCTCCAAGCTAAAGTATTTCCTTATTGAGTAGATACCTAGAGACAAAAATGCAGAGGCAGATGCACTGTCCAATGTCTATCTTGACATAGCTGGGACAAATGCAAAACAACTAGTGGAACAATTACACTCTTCGAGCATAAGCCTGGATGGAGCTCGGTGATAGAAGATCAGACAAACTGGAGATATCCTATCTACAAATTCCTCAAGCATGGCGACCTCCCATAGGACTCGAAAAAAGCTCGTCAAGTCCAGAAATGGTCCCCTCGCTATGTCCTGATAGGGGATGACGAGGTATACAGAAGGTCTCACCTGGTCATTGCCTAAATATCTCAGCCAAGGAGAGGGACAATACATCATTAAGGAGGTAAATAGCAGAATATGTGGAACACACATAATAGCAAAGATTGTTGCAAAGAAAATACTCAGAAAATGGTATTACTGACCATTAATGGTTTCAGACATTGAGAAGAACATACAAAAATGCACGAGCCTCCAGTTGCACAGGAACAAATCACATGTGCCCCCAACATGGTATCAATCCATCAACTCATCGGTACCCGTTGATATCTGGGGCATTGATATCCTTGGACATTTCCCGAAAGGAGTGGAGGATCTTCAGTTGCTTATTGTTGTCGTGGGTAGATGGGTTGAAGAAGAGCCTGTGGCAACCATTTCATCACTAAAAGTCTGTTTTTTTTTGTCTGGAGAAACATTGTCTATAGATTTGGGATTCCCCAAGCTATAATATCAAACAACGGTAGGCAGTTCATTGGAGACCCATTTAAGACATTCTGCTAAAATTTAAACATTGAACAGAGATTGACCTCTATAGCTGATCCTCAGGCCAATGGACTCGTTGAGGTCACAAATAGAACTATCATGGAAGGACTCAAGAAGAGACTTATCAAGCTTGAGAAAGAAGGTCACAAAACTGCTTGGCCATATGAGATCCCAAGCATCTTATGGGCATATAGAACAATGCCCAGAAAAGCAACTAGAGAAATGCCATTCAACTTATGCTTGGGTGCAGAGGTAGTGATGCCGGTCGTGGTCGGCATAAAGTTTTTAAGATAGGCTGAATAGGATTCAGTCTTAAACGAGGGGGAGAGAAGGGCAGACCTCGACCTCCTCGAGGAGGTCAGAAGCAAAGGAATGGAAGCATACAAAGCCTACAAAAGGCAGGTGACAATTTTTTTCAATAAAAAAGTGAAAGCCAGACATTTCATTGTTGGACAAATGGTCCTTAAAAGATCAAACATTGGCAAACAGGGTTAACAAACCAGGTTGCAAGAAAGTTGGGAAGGACCTTAGATAGTCCAAGAAGTCCACAAAGGAGGGAGCCATAAGCTCGTTGATCTCGAAGGAAGACAACTAGTGAGACCTTAGAACATTTGCCACTTAAAGAAGTTCTATGACTAAAGCTGACTAAGACATTGAAGACCTCAAGAAGCCAGCTAAAAAGACCTCGCCAAGCATTGTGGTTACCTCAGCAACTTAGCGGTGACCTCAATAGCTAAGTGTGAACAAAGCACAAATTAAAGAGAAGTTTTTTAAAAGACTTATGTGGATATTATGCCTATGTTGGCTGCTTTAGTGCCAAAACAGTTCAAGTGCATTATGCAATTATTGAAACACTTTGAATATAAAGGCAAATCATTGAAGCAAATGGAATTGTCATAGAAAAAGCAAAAGGCCACAAACAGGCCTCTATGATTATTCGATACTGGTAGTGCAACAATCATAAAGAATTGAATATTCAAGGCCCTATTTTATTTTGAAATGGATTCTCTATGGAGAAGGGGAGGAAGATTAGCTTGAAATCTCCAATGGTGGCCCCGGTGAAGGACTCCTAAGCACCACATCCCTCTCAGCTCTCCGCCTGGTGGTAGCCCGAGTCCTATGGCAACAGCCTGTATTCCCTAAGGAGCAGGAAGAACAGAAACTTCAATGGCCAAGGTTGGGGTAGATGCAACAGAGGAAGAAGCTTCACCACTTCCCTAGGCTCCTACTATGGTGCCTCTGTCGATGGGCACTATGGTAGAATCGGATCGGTAGAACCAGCGCGCATCCTTCAGCACAGCCAAGATAAGAGGAAAGTTAGTATAAAAATTACCGCAGGCTGAACAGACCAAGAAAACAAAGCCGTGAGTGCCTAGGCGAATCAGCGAGGATTAGAAATATCGCGGCTCGAAAATAGGGGTTTTGTAATCGGGACATCTTACTATCCATTGTTGAGTAATAGGGCCTTGAGGGCCTTTTCTTGTTTCTAGTTTGTTCTAGGTTTAGGGGCACTTTCATATTGTTGGTTGTTGTTTTTTTTTTAATTTCCGTTTCCAAGTAGGTTTAGTTTCCGTGGAGGTTTATTTAATGTTGTTTCCTTGAAAAGCTTTTCAGTAGATTGAATATACAGAAAATTCTCAATTATCTTATGTTCTTGATTTCGGCTACTTCATTAAAGTTTCTTGTAAGCTTCATCTTCGGTGATTATAATTGCATAACGACGATTGTTGTTTTCATGATATTGAAGACTAAGAGCTATTCTAATTGCATCTTCATCAATTGGTATCAGAGTAGGGTTTCGGTCCATCAAACCCTAATCCACCCGCCAACAACCAAACAACATGTCTAGCAGTGATTGCAACGATCTCAACCCTATTGTTTCCAATCTGTTGCAACAACTGGAAGAAGAAAGGGAAGAGCGAAGGTTGCAACAAGACAAAACCAGGAGAAGGCAAGAGGAAGAGCATGAGGAGAGGAGGTAATTCATGCAGCAGATGATGGAGATGATGGCGCTGTTCGTACCCTTGCAAACGAATCCAGTGCCGCCATCTCAATAACTGGTCGCCCCAAATTCACATCAACCTGCCTCTCCACCAAGATGGCCAAAGGTACTCGAACCAGTCGTAACTTTAGGGCAACCAAAATTTCAGGTGTAAGAAGATGATGAGCCGATACCGTTTGAGGAGGAGCTATACCGGGCCTAAAGGTATGTGCAGAGACCTTTTCGCAATCAGAGGTAGAATTATGAGGCTATGCGAGATGGATAGAACCGATGGGATGGAAGGATCAAGTTAGAAATTCCGGAGTTCACGGGAAGTTTGAGCCGGATGAATTTCTTGACTGGTCGACAGTGGTGAATTATTTGCTACGCATCAAAGAAGTCCCACTAGAGAAGCAAGCCGGGTTGATAGCTTTCAGCTTCAGGAGCATGGCGGTGGCATGGTGGCAAGCTAACAAATATCAAAGATACTAAGATGGACTGCCCCGAATTGAAACCTGGAATAAGTTGCGATGGGAGATGAGTCGAGAATTCTAACCTTGGAATTATCGACAAGAGTGTGGACGACTATACCTGGGAATTCTATAACCTTGTTTCTCAAAATCAATTGCGAGAAACAGAGGAGCAGTTGGTGGTGAGATAAATTCCTGGTTTGAAGTTGCCATTTTGTGATACACTTCAAGTTCATACCATTTTGAGAGTGACAGATGCTCAGTTGAAGGACAAAGCCATGGAGAAAACTTTGAACAGACAACGGCTTCCAACTGGTCAAATTGGTCCAACTCCTCCATATAGCTTGTCTCGTACCTCACAACCCTCATCAAGTGTAGCAGCAGTACCAAGGGTGGCTTCCACAGCCACACCACCTTCGGTAAGAGCTGGAATTCCGGTGACCCGGCCTCCCTCAAACAAGGAGTCTATTCAATGTCACAAATGCCAAGCAATGGGGAACTATGCCAACGAATGTCCAACGTTAAGATCGCAGTTGTATATGGGAGATACACGTGAAAAGGGTGATCAACCTTTGTGGTTCGACCAACAGGATACCGAAGAGGAGCTTGAAGTTGTCAACCCCGAGGATGTGCAAGAGGAGAATTTAGTAATGAGGCAAATCTGTTTGGCGACTAGGAGTGACGAGGATTGGAGAAGAAGGGATATATTTTCACATGACGTTGCACGATTGGGGGCAAGAATTGTCGAGTGACTCCATTAGTAGGGAGAATGTCATATCCGAGGAAGCAATGGCAAAGTTAGGACTGACTGCAAAGCTACACCCCACCCTTACTAACTTGGTTGATTGAGCAATGCTAATGAACTTCGGGCAGACTAACGGTGCAAAGTGTAGATGAACATTGGTCCGAATTATTTAGTACTGATTTAGGTTGATGTTGTGCCAATGGACACAACACACATGATTCTTGTATGACCATGGCAGTTTGATAACAATGTAGTCTATGATGGGCATGATCACACATATACCATTGGAATAGGACATAAACATTGGGTATTGAAGCCACTGCGGGAGAGCAATGTAGGGGAAAAGAAAACAGTCATCTGTGTGCCTAGTGCCAAATTTGAGGAGTTAGTTCGGGAACAAGATCTTTGTTTAGCATTGGTCCACATTGCTTAGTTTCAGCAGATAGTTTTGGAAATGCTTTGGATGCTATTAAGTCGACATTAGAGAACTACAAGGATGTTCTTCCATCTGAATTACCGGAAGGACTTCTGCCCTTGCGAGACATGCAACATCAGATCGATCTTGTACCAGGAGTTCCATTGCCGAATAATGCTCACTACAGAATGTCACCAGAGCAAAGTGAGGAGTTGAACAAACAAGTGCAAGAGTTATTAGTCAAGGGCTTCGTTCGAGAAAGTGTTAGTCCTTATGCAGTACCGGCTTTGCTAGTGCCAAAAAAAGATGGTTCGTGGTGCAAATGTGTGGACGGCAGGGCAGTCAATCAAAACACGATAAAGTACCATTTTCCCATTCCCCGCCTTGATGACATGCTGGATCAGTTGAGTGGGGCAAAGGTGTTTTCGAAGGTGGACTTAAAGAGCGGATACCATCAGATTCATTTTCGTCAGGGGGATGAATGGAAGACGGCGTTCAAGACGAAGGATGGGTTGTTTGAGTGGACAGTGTTGCTGTTTGGGAAGTTCAATGCCCCTAGCAGATTTATGTGTGTGATGCATCAAATTTTGCGGTCATTTATTAATAACTTCGTCATCATATATTTCGACGAAATTCTTATCTATAGCCACACTGCAGAAGAGCACGTCGAGCATGTCGCAAAGGTATTGGACACACTTCGACAACATCAATTGTTTGCTAATCCGTCAAAGTGTGTATGGATAGTGCACCGGCTGGTCTTCCTTGGGTATGTTGTGACCGACGAGGGAATCTTGCCGGATGAGTCAAAGGTGGCTACAATTCGCCAATTCCAACATCAATTACATAGATTCGATCTTTCCTTGGTCTAGTAGAATTTTATCGGCGATTTGTCTGTAATTTCAAAAAAATCGCAAATCGCCGCACCACCGACACACTTATTAAGGGACTCACGGTTTGAATGGACAGTAGAAGCCCAAAGTTCCTTCGAAGCTTTGAAGGACAGGTTAACGCAAGCTCCTTTATTGCAATTGCCGAATTTTGAATACCTATTTGAATTTGAATGTGATGTTTCAAAGGTTGGAATTGGGGCAATTCTTTCTCAAAATGGACAACCCGTTGCGTACTAAAGTAAGAAGCCAGGTGGTCCAAAACTAAATTATTCAGTGTACGACATGGAGTTTTATGCGCTTGTCAAGGCACTTCAGTTTTATAGGCAGTACTTGATTCAGCGGTTGTTTATTCTGTACTATGATCATGAGGAGCTGAAGTATCTGCAGGGGCAGCACAAGCTTAATGCTCGGCATGCTAAGTGCATAGCTCAACTACAGGAGTTTTTGTTCTCGATTCGTCGCAAGTCAGGCTTGACCAACTGGGCTGCAGATGCTTTAAGTCAACGACATGTATTGATTTAAGTAATGCATGTTTACTCGCTTGGTTTTGAACAAATTCGGGAATCGTTAAAGGACGATGAATTCTTTAGCGGAGTGATGGAAGATGTCACTCATGGGAGGGCATCAGATTATGTACTTCGTGATGGGTATCTTTTTCATAGTAATTGCCTTTGTCTTCCTTCAACTTCTTTGCTTTTATTGATTATACAGGAGTTGGATGAACAAGGACACTTTCGTAGAGAAAAGACAATTGATCCGAGAGAGGTTTTATTGGCTGAGTATGGATCAGGATGTTCGGACCTATGTGAAGAGGTGTCGTGTTTGTGCTTTGGCAAAAGGAAGTGAATCGTCTGAAGGGTTGTACCAACCATTACCGGTTCCCAAGGCACCCCGGAGTGATGTGTCGCTGGATTTTGTTATGGGGTTGCCAAGGATGTCTCGTGACAAAGACAATGTCATGGTGGTCGTGTACAGATTTAGTAAGATGGCAATATTCACGGCTTGCAAGACTACCATGGATGCCTCTCGGTGTGCTGCCTTGTATTTTGATGGTGAGGCTTTTCGATTTGACATTATCCATTATCTCTGATCGTGATTCACTTTTCATGAGTCACTTTTGGCGTGAATTGTGGAAGATGGAGGACATGTATATGCTATGCTAAGGGATTGTTACTTAAGTTTAATGAATATGAATTCAAGGTTTAGAGAACC
>JAOXNR010052325.1:0-16930 GCA_028571225.1 Parsonsia alboflavescens | reverse complement strand
ATTTTTATTTAATTTAAAATTTAATAATAATAATAATAATAGTCATTTTTATTTAATTTAAAATTTAATAATAATTATAATAATATAATATTATTTAAAATATAATAATAATAATAGTAATCCACCAAAGGTCATGATTAAATTGCCGAAGGTTGAGATAATCTGCGAAAGGTCGAAATTATTTTGTTGAAGGTCGAAACGATAATGGATGGCCTAAACAAATATGCATTCTAAAGAGTCTAAAGTAACAGAGAAATAAAGATAGAGAAACAAACATGATGATCAAGTATCTGCAACCCACATCCCTACACTGAACGGACAAGAGTCGATTTCACCTATTGACCAACAAATGCGATACACACAAGGCAGCAACATAGGTCAAATCCTAACCTAGTCAAATCCTGAGTTTAAAGACCACATTCACACAAGGCCAAAACATTAAAGGCCTTATTTATACAAGGCTAAAATATTGATCGATTCTTAAAACTTTTAAATGACCGACGACAGAATAATTTCGACCATCCACGAATTATCCCAAATTTGAACAACTTAATCCCGACCTTCAAATAATAGTAATACGCCGAAGGTCGAAAATATTCTATCGAAAGTCATTTAAAACTCAAGAATCGACAAAATAATTTCGACCTTCAAAAGATTATCCCAACCTTCGGCAAGTTAATCCCGACCTTCCACCATTTCAACCGAGAAAAGCTACTTTCTCATTTCTAAATCCAATTCCAACCTCCTCAATTGTTTATCTAACCATTTTGCATCCAAATAGGCTTGACAATTCCTCATTATCAACAAAATTCATAAGAAAAAAAAGCTAAACAAATAAAGTAGAGTGCAATTTTGTCAATTCAAGTTCAAACGAATAAATTCATAGGCCTGACGAAGCATGTGAATTCGAGTTCAAACGCAACATGAAAAAAAAAAATTCAAAACACAATCTCATTAATGTCTAAAGGATCACATTACTATCAATTCAAAAGCATAAATGATCATCGAATTGTTACATAAAAAAGAAAAAAATAAATAAATGGACATAATGGAAACTTACTATAGCTGCGATGTCAAAGTTCAAAGGTGACAGTGGCTGCAAAGGTGACTTGTTAGCTTCTTCTAAGATAATGACAAAACTAGCATAAAATGAACGGTCGTTTGGGAGTGGGGTTGAGAGTGTTCGATTTTTCCAGCAGCTAGAAGGGTTTAGGAAAGAAGAAAATTTTCTGGTTAACAAAGGTGACTTCTCTTTATCTGATCAATTACTTCTTTGACGCCGACGACTAACAGAAAAGGGAGTAACAAATGGGGATCGGAGCGTAACTCTTGAGGTTCGAATGAAAACAAATGGAAAGAATGAAGGAAGAAGAAGATTTGAAAGTCGAGTGTAGTTTTGTGTTTTCAATTTGGTTAGATGTTTCGAATTGGATTAACAGTATATCCGTACAAATTGGGTTCCCAATGAAAAATGATTTATCCATTTGGATACAATTGAAATGATTTCACAAATTGGCTATAATTGAAATACCCCAATTCAATTTGGGTATTTTTGAAAATTTCCACTCAATATTTCTATCTTTTCATCACAAAAAAAAGGATCAATCTTTTCAAAACAAAAATTCACAAATTCAGACTTGAATCTTGGATCAAGAATAGCCCCAAATGCAAGTACTTAACTGTAATCTCCCCAATACTTATCAAATTTTTTCCTCATTTTCGAAGCCATATATCTAACAGTTTAATCCTCACTATTCAAATGAGCAAATATCATAGCTTCAATTATCCAAACATAGTTAATATTTTTTATATGTTTATGTTGATTATGTGAAGATAGATGTCCAATTCTGCTCAACTCGTCGGCCTGTCTTAATCCTAGTGTCATTATTATATAAATCATTACATTAAATATAAGGGGGTCTTTTTATTTTTACCCAAATTGAAATAGAAATTTCATATTTACCCAAATCCTTACAACATTTCACAATTACTCATATCTAAAACTAACTTTTCATTCTATACCCATTTTGACTTTTAATTATAAAAAAAAAAACCAAAACTTAACATTTATTCTCCTTTAACATGCATTTACTATCTTACTCCTCAGCATTCAACACATTCAACTAAACCCAACAACCTATAAAATGAATTGAAAAAACCACAACAAACATCATTCATTTGATCAGAAGTTTTGAACCATTGCTAAGAAAATTGCTCAAAGAATTGCTCCCTTGTCGAAGAGAAAGAAAAAAACAGCATTTTATTGTGTTAGGTTGTTGATTTTTGTTTTCCGAAATAAGAAGACGAAGGTAGGGGGTGTTCGAAGGTACATTTTTCGGTTTGTTTCTTTGTTTTTTTTTTCTTTGCTGTTTGGAAGCCTGTTTTTGTTTGTTCTGTGTTGTTTATCTGGGCATATTTGGCTGGTAGCTAGAGGAAGGAAGAAATGTGGGATTGCAGAGAAGTGAGTAAATTTCATGTCATGATAGGTTGATTTCGAGAAACGGCATTCGAGAAGTGTAAAACGTTCGAGACCACAAGAGGCCTTTCAAGACCAGTAGAGGTGCATCCGAGACCACAGTGTGGCCTTTCGAGACCAGAAGAGGGCTTTCTAGACTAGTAGAGGCCATTCAAGACCAAGAAAGGCCTTTCGAGACCAGAGTGTGGCTTTCGAGAAGTATAAAGGATATTTCGAGACAAATAGGTTTCTTTGTGTTGTTTGCAAAAATGGATTACATGAGGATTGCTGTTCACGAGGGTTCTCTAAATGGAACTATGAAGATTTTAAAAGAACTATGGCAAACTTAATGAAGATTTACTTAAACTAATTTGACATACAAATGTCGATTGCTTCTAAATTTTGTGATGGAAGTATCAAATTAATAAAGATTGAAAACATGTGTGGCATCATGTATTTTAAGGGGGAAGGGGATCCAAAAGTTGTTGTCGTGAACAAAATTCAGAGAACTTACGAGGGTGGCATCAATGGTGATATTGACGGTAATTGTCCATCTGGTCCAAATGATCATGAAAGGGCAGAATTTACTGATGCAAATGATGAAGCGAGGACATTCGGATATAGTTGCACAGATGAGAATTACGAATGCGATGAAGAATATATTTGCAGTGTTGAGGCTGATGATAATGATAATGATGACAACGATGACAACTTCCACGAAGGGATGAGGTAGGTGATTCCATTTGAGAAATTTATACCGAACCCTTCTACTCACTTTGCAAACATGGTCTGGAATAACGACGAAGAAGTGTATTTTTTGGAAGATGATATTGTTCCACTAGTGGGTTTTATTGGAGAGGATGCAATCTTTAACAATAACGATGAATTGGCAGCAGCAGTCGATGAATATTCACTCAATAACCGATTTCCATATCACGTGGTATGCTCAAATAAGGGAAGATTTGAGGCAGGATGTAAAAACCAAAAAATTATACTTTCATGATAGGTGCAAATTGTAGAACTGGATGCCAGATTTGGGTTATTCGCAAGTTTATCTCAACTCATACCTATATCTAAACTGTACAACAAAGCCCAAAACAGGAGTGTAAGTTCAACAATGATTGGTCATATGTACGCTGGTAAACTTGCCTATGCGAACAACAAACCAAAAAATGTGATTCAAGACATGCGGGAGAATTATGGTGTGAAGTTCGAATACACCAAAGCCTGACGATCTTTACAGCATGCTAAAGACATAGTCTATAGAACTCTAGAAAACTCACACAGACAGCTACAGTCATACCTCCACATGTTAAAATGTGTAATGCCGGGAATGGTGACCAGTATACGTATGCGAGATAAGCAATTTCTGAGCTCATTCTGTACATTTGGTCCTTCAATTGAGGGTTTCAAGTAGAAAAATTTATGCAGTTGTCTATGCAAATGGAAATGGGCAAACTTTTCCCCTTGCTCTTGGGTTTGGTGAGGAGGAGGACAATGATTCATGGGAGTGGTTCTTGAGAAGATTCCGGACTGCATATGGATTGCAAGATGATTTGGTTATTCTATCTGATCGGCACAAAGGCATACTACGTGCAGTGAGGACAGTATATCCCGAGGTTCCAAATGCCTTTTGCTATCGACATCTAAAGGAAAACTTAAAGACAAAGTGCAAAAATCCTTAAGTTGCACTCCGTTTTAAAAATGCTTCACATGCCTATGACAAGCAGACATGTGAAATCTACTTTGGGGCCATTAAAGAGATGCAACCCAGAGTTTATCATTGGTTTGATGTTGAGGTAGGATGCTGGATTGGTCACGTGCATATTGTCCAAACAATCACTACAACGAAATGACAAGCAATATCGTGGAGTCCTTCAACCACGCGATCAAGAAAGCTCGGAAATTGCCCATTACATCTGCACTTGAGTGTTTTAGGAGTTTGTGTCAGGCTTGGTTCAACAAACGTAAGGAAGTAGCAGCTACAATGCTACATATTATCACCAAGCGAGCGGTGGAAAGAATTGAGGAAGCTGTAAAAGTCGACCTTGAAATTCTACGGACTACATCCATTCGGGATAGAGAGGAATATGTCGTAGGAAATCCACCAAAGGAAGCAAATGTTCTAGTGGATATTCTCCAGAAGACCTGTGGATGTCGAAGATGGGAAGTGGAAGAGATACCTTGCAAACATGCCTTTGTTGTTGCCAGGTAAATTTTTTGTCTATTTCCAGACTTAACTGCTAAATTTAGAAAGTCCATTCGAGAGAAAAGGGTCGATTCGAGAAACGAGAATCTAGATTCGAGTTGAGACCCAAGTGTAGTCCATTCTAGATTCGACACCAATTGTGGTCCATTTGAGACCCAAGTATGGTCCATTCGAGATTTGAGACCAAGTGTGGTCCATGCGAGACAAAATTCTTCTATTCGAGATCCATATCATCCATTCAAGACTCAAGTATTTTCCATTTGAGATTCGAAACCAAGTGTGGTCCATTAGAGACCCTATTCCTCGATTTTTTTTTCTTTTTTTTTTTAATTCTATAAGCATGTAATTAGATATTTCCATAACTTATTTACCTTAATTCTTTTTTATATGGAAACTGGGGCTTATTATTTCACTCTATGTCGTGGTCATTCATTTGACACGGAAAACTGAGGATGGCATATGCACCTTCGATACAGCTTGTGCCGTTGTGTTCGTCTTGGAATTCAATTGCAGGTATTGATGATGTAGTCATCAATCCTCCTACTGGCAGAAGGTCTGTTGGAAGACCACAAGAGGCCCTCTTTCTCTCTCCGAACGAACAATACCATTGAAGAAAAACGTGCTTCCTATGCAAGAGAAAAGGACATAATCGTAACACCTGTCCAAATGCTCACAATATGGAAGCCCAACATCCCGAAGAAAATGATCCAACAGCAATTGACTTAAATTATGAAGTGCCCATATCTGATTCGAATTCCACACAAGAATCTTTCGGGACAAATTTTGTTAGTGTTCATGTCAATATCTCTGTGGAGGGTGTGGATTTTTATCCTGGCAATATCAATATTGACACAGTTCATGACATGTAAATGTTATTATTTTAAGAAACAATGAATTTGTAATTTAATTTAAATTACATTTTTGTCATTAAATCAAGGCCTCAATCATCTCTACCTTGTATACGGATTGATATATATATATATATTTATTTATTTATTTATTATAAACATAAAATTATTGGCCAAATCAGGACTCAAACTATACCCTTTTGACCATTTTGGTCCATGAGTACTTTAGGGATCAAAATGCAAAAAGGGTATAGTTTGAGTCCAAATTTGGCAAAAAAAAATATTTTAGGAATCAAAATGCAAAAAAGGTATAGTTTGAGTCCTAATTTGATAAAAAAAACTTTAGGGACCAAAATGCAAAAAGGATATAGTTTGAACCCTAGTTTGACAAAAAAATACTATAGGAACCAAAATGCAAAAAGAGTATAATTTTAGTCGTAATTTGGCAACAAAAAAAAACTTTATGAACCAAAATGACCAAAAGGATATAGGTTGAGTCCTGATTTGGCCAATAATTCTATAAACATATTATAGTTATAACATTGATATAATATACATTTATCATTAGTGTATTAATTACAAAAAAAAAAAACAACTATAACTGCCATATGAAATAATTTATAATAAAAAAAACAAAAAACTAGAAAGTCATCAACAAATTGCTCCCCAATAGCATGATCTATCACATCTCATCCCGAATGCTCTGCACTATACACTCTGTACAAAACAAGTGGGGCATCCATGCCCCATCATCAGATGTATCATATAATAACAGATGTAAGCATCACAACTAGCACTGTCTGGCTGAACAGGGATGGAATGATGTGATGCGTCAGTGGCGTCAACATAACCACCAGTGAACCTCTGTGGCTGGGGCCATCCCGTCCTCTCATAAAAGCCGACCTGCTGCAGTAATCATGGCAATATCGAACAGACCGGCACCATCAAATCCAATCGAGAGCCCTTCGCCATGACCGATGGTTTCGGATCATACAATGTAATCCGAGAACACTCCAATGAGATTCGGAGTAACACCCAATGCTAGTGTAGGCAACAAGACATCAATATCTATATACACAATACAAATATTAAATCAATTACTATTAAATAAATCATAATTTAAACCAAGAGTTTTACAGAAAATGCCTCTACCTCCCACCATTCTACCTCTCCCAGGTCCGAGTCTCCCCCGACCCAGTCAGTGATAAAGGCATCGAACTCGTACATCCTCTGCTCCGCTTGAGATGCCTTGGACTGCTCCCACCCACCTTGGAAAATGCTCTGTGATTTGAGTTAGTTAAAACATGATGTTATAACTAGCATAAATGAAATAGAGTGAATGCAAAATTTAACTACGTACGTAGAAGTATGCCCAAGCGAATGTGAAGCAGGCTCTGCAAGAATAAAATGATGGGACCTCCCTCGTCACTCTCCGCAACCCCATCAGGAAATGGTCAACCAGATGGTCCTCGATGTGAAATGACATGGATCTAACGTACTTCAGGTCATCCTCGACAAATGAGCTGCACTCTCCAGTCGCCCGAGTATGACAAAAATTTTGTTAGCCTATGAAACGGGAAAGTTATAAAATGCAAGTTAATCAAAAAAAGAAAGTGAATTACCTTTCTGAAGCTCCGGTGCTGCAGAAGGCATCCAACCATGTCTGATTGAGGGTGTGGGGGTCCACCACGGGAGCAGGAATCTTCCTCCGCACCTCCAACACTCAAGTCGTCCTCTACCTCTTCTGTGGCCGAGATGACTCAATGTGATAGGCTGGATAGGTGTAAGATGATTGCACAATTGTAGCTACAGCCACGGACCGACGTGTTCGATCGAGCCCCTAATAAAACATACAAAACCATCATTAAAAATAATGAATAGTACTTTAAATGAATAAATCAACCAATAAATACTATAAAATTCTTTAATAATAAAATGAACGAGCATCATAGATTAAAATTCCCAAATTTACGATCCAAAATTTACCTGGATAGTCTCGGCTGGAACTATAGGAACCTCTATGGCTGGAAACTCTGGAGCCGAAAGGGTGTTTGGATCCTTTCCCCGATTAATAAGTGTATTGCCCTATTATTTAAAAAAGAAAGGAACCATTTTAAAATTAAAAATTAAATAAAAAACAGTAACCGAAATAAATACTGATTTACGAAGTTAAATTTACCTGCATGGTGTCATCGCGGACTATGGGAGATGCTTGGCGAGGGGTGGCCATCAGTCTGTCTAAGACATCGATGGAGTGAGTAACCCTCTCGGGCATGGACGCAGCTAGCTCTCGTGAAGGAGAATCATGTAGTGATGGAGCATCTCCACGACTATCATCCCTCTCCAACACATCAAGCCGATGCTGGATATGCGTGAGCCGCTTAAGGACCTCAGCCTGTGTCGCCCCGAACTACGTCTGCTACTGGAGGACCAGCTCATGCCTCTATAATAACCGGTTCTCAAGCTGACACAATAGGGTCTCAACCCTCAGCATGGGTACATCAACCATCGCAGGAGACTATAATTATAAAATATAGTTACAATCCATTAGTAATAATTTTGAGGGGTTTATTTAAATAGGAAGAGATACATACCTAACGTCGACTAAGATCGTGTCGAGTCAGGCTGGGAGAGAGGTGTCTTCTCTCCTGGTCCTCAGTCGAAGGGCTCCTCGTGGCAGCCTGGATCCGCAGACTCATCATCGAATCACAAGGCAAGCAAACCAACAAAGTAAATACAATCATATCGAATAGCATCGGCTAATCTACTACAATAACGTAAAATACGATAAGATACATACCATCCGTCGGATCATATTGGACCTCGTCGGACTAATCGACTGATCTCGATCAATCCTCTCCTCAGTCACATCTCCATCATGACGTGAAATCTAAAATCAAATAAAAGTAATTTATCAATGATTTTCATATTTAGCATTATACAAAATCAACTTAAATTCTAGAAATTGTGATTAGCCTAACCTGATCGAATGGCCGAACCAACGATCCCCATTCGCACGCCACCCAAAATGAGCTCAGTAGATAATTGCCCCAGCATGTCACTGCAATGTGTGGGATACGGGCGAAATCGATCCAGTACGGCTGCTGCTACTGCTCCTCCCGATCGGCCTCGATATACGTTGAGTCCGCACACGCTTGTAATTGGAAATTTGATTTAATGATAATAACTAATTTTTAAAATGAAAGTGAACATTGATAAGGTATTCACTTACCTCATCAAGTAGCAAGCCCCAGTCGGACGTCCCACGTCAGGGACATCGAAGGGTAAGGCACCTCGATAGTCGTAGACCTATGTGGGAGAGGCCACATCTAGTCACATCCTGGGCGTCAATACACAGCTGAGGACGCAGGGATGAAAAGTGTTTGTATGCCCACCACTAATTAAAGATAAGATTAAACAAATTTCAATTTAGTATTTAGAAAGTTTAAAAAACACCATATACGAATTTAATTAATAATATGAAAACTTACCAGCAACAGCCAAGGATTGTCGTACAAATGTCTCTTCAGGATGTCCTCGAAGATGGTCTGTCTATAAAAGTGCACCATGTGGCTCCACTCGATCGTTCCCCATAAAAACGACTTACAGCCTCTAGATCATCTAACATCCTCCATATGTAAAAGGATATGACTGCAGTCGGCTCTCGGGTGAGTATCCAGTTACCTATGATGATGCCGTATGCCAATCTGAGGGTATCATCGATAGACAACTGTCCCACGGCCATGGCCTCCCACCTCCTCAAGACCACATCTGGAGTAGCCGGATTGATCCCAATCAATTGAGCCATGGCATAACCCGCTATCGGTGACCTATTAATAATACGTCGATCTACTACCCAAAACATAAACCAGTGAGGAGAGCGTACTCCTAGAGGCCCAGTCAGTGTAACTGACCTCCAATGAAGAACCACATCTCGTCGAGCTAGGCACCTTCCAAAATTACCTCCCGTCTCAGTATATGTTGGGCAATCCGGGCATAGTACACTCCACGATGATAGGGAAGATCCACCATGCATCCGAAGAGGCCTGTCCGAAAATGCTGTATTGCCCCATGGCGTCATAGCAGATCCACGGTACGTGTAATCATCGAATACTTAGCGTGTGAACTAAGCGTACTCCCATCAAGCACGGCGAATCATATCGGAGCTCAAAGGCATGCTGCGCGGGATCCATATATCTACAATCTAATGTCATTTATTATAATATTGAAAAAATTAATTACCACTTTCAAATTAATTAATAATATTATAATTATTATTAATTAATAAATAATATTATTTCCTAACACAGCCTATAAATATTTCAAAACACAATCTAGACAATTTCAGACACAATGTACAATTTCCAAACATAATGTAGATAGGATATACACACAATGTATACCATTTGAGACAAAAATTAACCCATTCAAGACCAAAATTAAACAATTCTAGATCAAATTCAATCATTCGAGACAACAATCAAACCATTCGAGACTAGAGATCAAATTAAACCAATTCGAGACCCAACACAATCCATTCGAGACCTGTGACAACAAATTCTAGACCAAAGAAAAGCCATTGGAGACCATAGTAAATTTCGAGACAAAAAAATTGCATTCGAGACCTGAGAGACAATTTCGAGACCTGGGAACAATATAAATTTAACAATACGACACCTAAATTAAACCATTCGAGACACAAATTCAACAATTTGAAACCCGGGAAGCCAATTTCGAGAACATACAATCCAATTTCAAGACCCTACAAATTTAACAACTCGAACCCAAATTAAACCATTCGAGACCCAATATTCAAAACCCATGCACCATCCATTCGAGATCCATGAAAAAATTCAAGGACCGTGACCAAATTCGAGATCGAGACCAAGAGAATTCAACAGATCAACACCCAAATTAAACCATTCGAGACATAATTTCAACAATTCAAGACCCAACATTCAAAACTCATGCACAATCCAATATAGTTAATCCATGCTTTCAACAAACTACAAAATCGAAGTTAAACAACACACAAAATCAAGGTTCAAGTGAAGAAAACCTACCGAGAAGTGAAGGAAGAGCCAAGTCAGTGAAGGAGTGAAAAAGGATCGCCGCCGATGAAGGAGTGGAGCTTCTCGTCGATGAGTGAGGGAGTGAAGAAAGTGGAAGAAAATGAGAGTGGAAGAAGGGAAGAAGGGAAAAGAAAATGAGAATGGAAGGAAGAAAAAGGGCCGCTTCTCGATTTGGTGTGAGGAAGAAGAATAGAAAGAAAATGAAAGTGAATTGAGTTATCCGGTGAATTATTATGGTGATCAGGCTTTCAAGAAGTAGTGGACAGTTGCGTATAAAATCGAGAAGAAGATGAAAAGTTGCGTCTCAATTCTCGATTTGGGTATCAAAAAACGAAGGGTAAGGACCTAATTTTTCATTTTGGTTTCAAGAATTGACCATATATTATTTTTGATTAATCACATATTCATATAGTCATATAGCTTCAATTTTCCAAACATATGAAGTATCTTTTCTTGCCCTTTTGGAACTACTGCCCTCAATCTCAGATATACTAACATTAGCAACAGGTGGTGGAGAAGGATGCTTATTAGAAATCTTTCCACTCCTCACATCCATATTTTTTCCACAATCCACAAAAGTTCAAAACTCAATCTCCTCATCCATTATCTAAATCACAAACATAAAATTTAAACCAAAACTTTTTGAACAAAAGAATGAGTAACCACCGGTAAAAAAAAAAAAGAAAATTTAATTTTAGTTACATTTTTCTTAGACATATATTAAAACTCTTAGGTCATATTCATCTTTCTTGTATTATCCCCTACGCTGCCGCCTTCTTCTACACTTCTCCAATGCCACCAACACCTCTAACATTGACTTTAATAAATTTTACATCTAATCTCTCTGAGAACCATTTTTGTTTACATATTATGATCAGTTCATATCACAATACAAATTTACTCAAGCATTATGGTTATTTTCAAAGTTCACATAAGCACAAATATCCATCACAAGAACATTAGCAAAACTAACCACACTATTCATCATAAACAGCAACTTCATTATAAAATGAATTTGCAAGAAAAATGAAAATATAAATAATTTATATTTGTAAGGACATGTTTGATAATATAAAAATTAATTTTAAAATATTTTTTGTATAAAAAAATTTGAAAAGTTAGCTTAGGAGAAGTTACTACATTTTACACAAAAGAATATTTATATTTGTTCAACCTTGGGGCGAATGAAAACAATCCAACACCTTATAATAGTAGATATGTTCTTGTTCTGGACTCTTAACATCTTTGGGCATTCATTGATCCATAGTATAATGTGAGGACTCGAAAGGACCGCCCATTCTGGCCCAAAATATGAAGAACTTCAATTAACCTTTTATTAACCCTTATATAGCCTCTTTTGGCCCAAAAGATCAAGTAAACAATCTCTCTCTACAGCAAACTGTTTTAGTATTTTTAACTAAAAGTTGTTTAAGTTATTATCTTTCTGTTCTTTTTTTTTTCTAAAGACCTTTTCATTTTGACCCATTCAATTGTATTTCATCATAAATTGATTAACAACAAAACCATCTACTTCCACAGTGCAGAATCCGACAATAGAACTATCAAAAACTATTTGTATAGAACCACGTTATATACCTATTTTGGTACTTGTTGGTGCCTTCAAGAAGTCCTTATCCCGTTCTAGCTCAAGATTTCCATTTCTAGGCTAAAGGTCCAGTGGTGGACTAGTGGTGCGACTGCAACAGGTACTGCTGAGGCAGACGACGCTGGCGTAAGGAAAAGGAGGGAGAGAAGGTTTTTTGATAGAGACTCACTCATAAAGGGCTGTGTATATGTGTATGAATTGATCAGATTAAATTTAGGGCAATCGGCTTATTTTAAAAATTTTATTAAAAAAAAATCTTTAATCCAATAGGTCAACTCAACTCCAATCCGACCCAACCCCCATCCTAGTCAGCTCAACCCACAAAAATTCAATTCTAAATGAATTACTTAAATTCTGACCCAACCCAATCCATTTGTATAGGGGATCCGTGGATCCAGCCCTAATTGACAAGCCTACTCCCAACCTCCAACTTCCGCATACCACTCTGTGTGCATTGCACTTGCTTCTTTTTTACTTTATTTTTTTTTTTCTTATTCATAATACTCAAATTTTAAAAATAAAACTAAAAGTACCTATACAAGGGCTAATCTATCAAATTTCCAAATAGTTAATATTTATTATATGTTTATGTTTATTATGTGAAGATAGATGTCCAATTCTGCTCAACTCGGGCTGTCTTAATCCTAGTGTCATTATTATATAAATCATTGCATTAAATAATAGCTCATTATGTTTTGGTTACAAGAATTGACCATATATTATTTTTTGATTAATTATAGATTCATATAGTCATATACTACTACCCAATCTTAGTTCAGAAACACACACTTAATTAATTACGGTTTAATTACTCATATAAAAAGACAAATTAATGATTGGATTATTATTATTTAGTTGAACCAATTGTAAAAGCTTGTCGACATTGTCCTTTGATTTTGATTTTGTACAAATCATGAATTTCCGGGTAGAGGAAAAAGTGCTTGGCTGGGATATGTAATTTTTTTTTTTTTTTCAAATACTCAAATAAAAGATTTAGGATTCTTCACTATTCAACCAACAAAAAAGGAGAAGAAAAAAAAGATGAAGGTAAATTCATAAAAATTTTCATCCCTGAATCTGATAGAAATGATCAGCAACTTACCTAAAAGAATTTCCAAGGCCTCCCAAACCCAAGTTCAGAC
The DNA here is from genome assembly GCA_028571225.1 of Parsonsia alboflavescens. Taxonomy (NCBI): domain Eukaryota; kingdom Viridiplantae; phylum Streptophyta; class Magnoliopsida; order Gentianales; family Apocynaceae; genus Parsonsia; species Parsonsia alboflavescens. The sequence goes on along the minus strand of JAOXNR010052325.1, from coordinate 3,598 downwards.
TTCAGCTTTTCCGCTTTAACCTGATCCATTTTGACAGCAACCAAATTCTCCGGAACAAAAGCAAAAGAGGAAAAATAAACAAAATATTCCAATAACTCGACGATCTATTAACCAGGGATACTTTATTTAAAAAAATAAAAAATAAAAAATAAAAGAGAGAAAAAAAAAAAACAGACCTGGGCTAAAATTATGGGTGGCATCTGGATTCTTCGATCAAAACAGTCTCTCAAAGGCCAAGGGGCACCGATTTGATGATGGCAGAAGAAATGATGAAAGTGAAAATAGAGCAGTTAGACCTTTGGCTTGAAGGGGAAAGTCCCTTACGGGCGAAATCTCTCCCATTAGTCACGACAAGGTCCCTCGTGCCAGCGGGATGTAAATCAGGGATGTGTACGAACTAGCAGAGGAATGACGGAGAAGACACTACGGGGGCAATGGCCGTTTGGAGTGAACCAACCGTTGAGAGCCTTCGTTTTACAATAGATGGATTTCAAACCCCCACCTGTCATTTAAATTAATCAAAAGTCACGTCAATCTACCAGCTCGCCTATACCCCTGGGGGCATAGAGCAGTTAGACCTGCGCAGTAACGAAGAGGAGAGTTAATTATATATTTTAAGGGCTAGGTTTCTTCGGCAGTAGGGGAGAGTACAAGGAGCCAAACTGAAGAAAGGGGCTAAATTGTAGGGTGGAAAGGGGCTAAATTGTAGGGTGAAAAGGGGCTGTCCAAAAGTCAAAATTGGCCATCTTGGTCCAAAAGTCAAAAGGGCTTTAAATTAGAGAAACAGACTTTGGACTTCTAAGGCGTTAAATAAGAAGGGTCCACCTTTTGGGTATCCTTTTTAATTTGACCTTCTTTAATATATTAATAAAAATAATTATATATATATATATCTTTTAATTATTTTTATTGATGTATTATATAAATTAAATCTTAAAAGTTGTAAATTAAATATTAAAATAAAATTTAATCAAGTATTCCCAACTTTAAGGTTTATTTTACATTTTTAATGAAGTTATTTCTCGAGTATACGTAATGGAAATGGAATATCTTATTTAAGATAAAACCAATCTTATTGTTTCTTTCTAAATTTATTATTTTATTTAAATGTATTTTCTTTGATGTATGCCTATCCTGCTCTACGTGAGAAGAGAAAGGATTTGCTTAATTTGTCTCTTCCACCAATCTTAAGTTGCCTGGTGAAATCTTTTGATTGAAAAGTCTGCATTTGTAGGATATTATTTGGTGAAAATATATGTTCCATGATGTCTGATTCTTTCTATTTGACTCATATGTCACATTGTGATTGAGGAAGTATTACTTTAATTTTTTTAAAATAATGATTAGGGAATATACTTTAATATATGTTATTAAAAGATAAAATTACGTGTCCATTAAAGTGGAGGGTGGTACGATACTCGTGCACTCCAATCTATTATGATGATAGGATTACATTGCTAACCATTGAATTCATGTGCAAATAAATCTTAGAGTAAAATGTCTTTTGACAAAAAAAAAAATTACATCCGAAATAAATTTAGTTTATATACTCCCTTAGCTTCTTTCCCGAAGTTGTTTAAGGTTGGAAACATAAATCGAGCTAATAATTGTTTTAGTAATTAATATTTTTTTTAATTTAAAATAACTCTTTATAATAAATAAATCTCGTGTGAATTTCAAGCCTAATATTTGAATTTAATATTTAATGTGAATATAAGGATATGTCCAAAAAATGTTCATAACATGCTTGAAAAATAGAAATGCTCATTAAAAATGATAAAGTGGAAATAAAATTAATTAACTAAAACTCCGAACGGTTTTCAAGTTTCAATGCTCCTTGAACTACTAGGCAACTGAAGAACTCAAACTCGAGCAATCTCTTTGGCCCTCTTTTCTTTATCAACCAAAAAGGAAAAGCTGCAGTGGAACTGAAAATTAGTAAGGACTTTTTTCTTTTCATTTCGAATTCCTTCAAATTTGATTTACGGAACTTAAAATGACAACAGAAAATGAGAGCGGTGGTGATACCATCGAGCTGCTACCATGCACTCCCTAAATGATGATATCTTGGCAGATATTTTCTCAGGTTTCTCGCCAAAAGTTTTGCTGCAGCAACCATGGTTGTTGATGTCCAGCGTTGGAATGTAGAAAAAATAATTATTCTTAATTTTCTTTTTAAAATATTTTTAGTCTTTTTTTTAACAAAATATTTTAAGTATGAGATGTAATATATCTTTTGAGATTATTAACATTTTGAAGGACCTATTTAACTATTTTTTGATATCTTAATATTCATTCATTTTAAAGGTTATAATTTAATATGTTACCTAATATATAAGTAATAACTTGATTAGATCCCTCAAAATTTTCGCACAATTGATGTTGGATTTTTTCTTTTTATGTCGTGTATAAACTTTATTTATCTATTTAATGTGATTCAATAACAAGATCAATTGATTAAAAATTGATCCTTTATTTGATGATAGTATAATTTGTGATTTGTTAGTCATTAACTCAAGTAATAAATAAAAATACATATTCTCTATTTTAAGAAGATTCCTGTGCTGGAATACAAAATGAATATTAGTGTCAATAGGCCTGGAAACGGGTCCAAATGGACACGGAACAACAGCTCCTGCACACGGACCCAGACCCAAACGCAGACCCGAACCCATTAGAAATTTCATATACCCGGACCCGTCGGATTTGGTTTCAATCCATTAGGGTATGGTTCTCGGATTGGGTATATCCGGCCCAAATGATTGCAAAAAAATATTATTAAAAACGAGATGCAGAAATAAATTTTTACAGGAGACTAAGAAAATAATAAATAAAAGAGAATCTCTCATATCAATTTTACTCGACCTTCAAATCGGAGCCGAATCCTCCAAAGCAACCCATTAACCTCTTTTCCAATTTAGCATATATTTCATTGGATCCTTTTTTTTTCTTTTGGTGTGTATACCACATAATCAGTTTAAGAAACTTAATTAATTTGGTAAGATCGGAACTGTTCACCCATGGTAATTGAAACTCCGGCAACTATTTATTTGAATTTTTGAGAATGGAAAAAAACGTGAGAAATTTTGTGGGTACTGCTTATTTATTTGTTTTTGGACTATCGTATCCTATATAAATAGGATTTGTCTAAAAAAATGAAGTACTGTAATTATTAAAGAAAACAGAGATGGAAGGATGAGAATTAAAAAGGAACCTCTAAAAGAACTTGCTAATGCTATCAAGGAACGATTAAAGAAATGAATACAGCTAGTTCCAGAATTGTGAGAATAGCAGTTACAAACGCATATGCTATAGACTACTTGGTGATGAAAAAATGGCCCCTTGGTACAGATGCAGCAGAGTGCTGTTGTACAGATTCTGTGGTAGATGGAAGAAGAATGCAGCGACAGCAACGGCATAGCCAGCAAAGGCGACAGCACCAATGAAAGCACAGTGGAGAGGCGACTCAGTCTCTTTGTTTTGTTTGTAGGGTTTTGTGGGAGTGAGATTGAGAAACGAATGACAGTGTAAGGTTGGAGGCAAAGGGACCATTGGATTATAAGTAAAGTAAATCTGATGGCTAAAGCCTAACATATAT
>JAOXNR010052324.1:0-16931 GCA_028571225.1 Parsonsia alboflavescens | reverse complement strand
AATTTGGACTTAGGTCCATGAGATTGATTATCTAATGGGCTAAGAATAAAAATAAATATTGGGCTTTAATTAAAAGGGTCAGAATAATTATGTTGGATCCATGATCCAATAAATAATTATTGGACCTATAATTAAATAAAAGGATTGTTGGGTTGTTGGCCCATAGAAAACCCATATTTCTAATTTGGTTATTAAAGTATTATTTATTAATCCTGTAATAACCAGAAAAATACGATCATTTTTCTAAAACCCTAGAAAAGAGAACAGACGTAATTTTTCTCTCTGCAGAAAAATTAGAAAGTCTGTTTTTCTCCACTCCACTCAAGAGATTCTCCGATCTTCTATTTTCCTTTCTGTTCACATAGACAGATAGGGAATAGATTAGAAGATCTTATGCAAGTAGATCAAGACGTCCAGATCCAAGACAAGATCTCCGCGAATCATCATTCTAGGTATCGTTCTCGAACTCCAATGTGAGAAAGTTTTTAAAATCCTGGGACTCCGGATTAGTTTTCTAGTGGATTCGGGATCCGGTTCCCCTTCACAAGCACCATCAATGGCACCGGGACCAATCACAAGGAAGGGTGCGTCAAGGATGAAGAAGGCATTGATTATATTTGTTCAAACAAGGAAGAGCAACTCGACTTTGAAGCCATGTTCAAGAGGGATGAACTTGAACTTGAACAAGAACAAACAAGGAAGGAGTATAACTTATGGGAGATTCAAGGCCTGGAGGATGAAGATGGGAGGATTCTAATTGAAGATCAAGGCTTTGGAGACCTTAGAAATGAAGTTGGGAAGCATAGGAAAGCTTGGAATGAAGATGGCACAAGGTAAGATGAAGCTGGTGCGAAGATGGCTCAAGAAGAGCATTAAAAGTCTGGTAGGAGAGCATTTAGTGCCTTACAGTACCTCAGCCGGGGCCAGATGGAGAGAATCAAACAGAAACCGAAGCCATCAGGCGTTGTATCTGGTTCTACAACAAGTTGCAACTGGTGCCAGATAGCAACGAGACAGCTTGCCAAATGTGTTGAAAACTCAGCAATTAGTAGGTTTCCTCTACTTATTTTCTTTCCTTGATCATTTTTAGACTTGCTTAAGTGTTTCGTTTAGGGTTTCTACTCCTACTATAAATAGGAGCTCATATGTAATTCATTAGAGATTTTAGACAAACAGAAATTTTCTTTAGAAACTTTCCAAACCAAGATCAAACTTGATCTTCTTGAGAGTGTTCTTAGAACTTCTACCTAGGATTCTTAGTCATTTCTCCTTGGGCTCTCAATCACTTTGGGTGAGGTATTGAGTTGTCTTTACAAATCAAGAAGTTGGTTGTTGTGGATTATTCTACAAAGGTCAACTTAATCTCCTAAAAACTAACCTTTGATAAGTCCTTTCATTACACTTTGATTTGCTTCTCTTGTTTGTGTGAGACCTAAATCTTCAACCTACAAGGAAATCACATCACCCTTGCTCAAGTATTTGAGTAATGACCTTGTGTATGACCTTCTGTACACCTCGTCATCTCCTATTAGGACATAATGAGCTGCCCAATTCCGTATCCGACAAGCTTCTTTGCCATCTTGTGAGAGGTCGACATTTTTAAGGAATTTGAGGATTGGGTACCTCCAGTCTACATGATCCTCTATAACCAAGTTCTCTTCTTAGTTTATGTTGGGAGAGTACATCTGCTCAATCGATAGCTTTTGTCCCTGCTATCTCTCAGTAGACTTTGGATAGTGTGTCTACTTTCAAGTTTTGTTCCCTAGGTATTTGCTCAATGAGGAAATACTCAAGTTATGATCTTATATCTCATACTTGTTTGAGATATTTAATCATGATCTCCTCTCTAGCTTCGTATTCCCCAATGACCTGGCTGGCTATAACTTGTGAATCAATTTTGGAGTGTAATTTTTGCACTTTTAGAGCTGTTACGAGTCTTAGACCGGCAAAGAGAGCTTCATATTTGGATTCATTATTCGAGGTTGGGAAGTTGTACCTCATAGAATAAGGGATTCTCAATCCCTCAAGGCTGATTAGTACAATTCTTGCTCCTAAATTTTCCTTTTTTGTGGAGCCATCTGTGTACATGGTCCAGATATTGATTTCACAAATGCTTGTGAGTTCTAGTGGAACTCTTGTGCATTCTTCTACAAAGTCTGAGTGAGCTTGAGCTTTGATAGCTTTCCTTGGCTCAAATTCAATTTGATATCCCGAGAGCTCGAGCGACCACGTCATTGTCTTGCCCGATAGCTCAGGTTTCGCCAGAGCTTGTTTTAGTGGGAGATTGGTTAATACATTCTTATCGAGTAAGCTTCAAAATAGGGTTTAAGCATCCTTGGGGCAATAACAATCAGGAACAAAAAAATTGTGAGGTCTGAATATCTAATTTTCAGACCTCGAAGCAAATGGCTTACATAATAAACTGGATATTATAAATCTGACCTTTCTACCAGTAGCACTGAGCTTATTGCTTTCTCTGTTGCAGTCAGGTACATCAAAATCTCTTCCCCTAACCACGGGGAGACAAGTTCCAGGGGCTTCCCCAGAAAGGCTTTCAATTTGCCAAAGTTATTTGGCAATCTTCAGTCCACTGAATATTTTTCATCTTCTATAGGGAAAAATTTCTCTCCTTTGTCAGCTATTTTGCTTATGAAGCATCCTAATGCTGCCATCTTTCCTAACAAACTCTGGACCTCTTTAATGCTTTTGGGAGGTTCCATGTCCAATAGTACTTTTATTTTATTCGGATTGGCATCAATGCCTCACGTTGATATCATGAAACCTAGAAATTTACCTACCGAAACCTCGAAGGTACATTTTTCATGGTTGAGCTTCATACGAGCAGCTTTTAAAGTCTGGAAAGTCTCCTTGACATCCTCGATGAAGTCTTCGAATCAGACTTAATATCAATTTCGTCCACATATGCCTCAATGTTCCTGCCCAATTGGCTCTTGAAGACCTTGGGCATAGCTCGTCGAAATTTTGCTCCTACATTTTAGAGGTTGAATAGCATCTTGGTGTAGCAGTAGGTCCCAACCTCTGTGATGAATGAGGTCTTTTTCATATCTTCTATTGCCAATGGAATTTGGTGGTAAATATTGTAGGCATCTAGGAAACAAAGCCATTGGTAACCAGCGGTTGAGTCTACCATTTGATTGGTGCTCGGGAGTGGGTGTGAGGCCTTCTAGCAATATTTATTCAGTGTGCTGAAATCCTCGTACATTCACCACGTCCTTTCACTTTTCAACACAGCTACTGGGTTGGCCAGTCATTTAGGGTATAAAACTTCTTTCAAAATTCCAGCATGAAGAAGAGCTCGGACCTCTCGAGCAATGACTTCTTTTCACTCTAAGGAAAGGGTCCTCTTCTTTTTCTTCAGCAGTTTGACACCTGGTTTGAACCTGACCTTATGCTCTACTAGTTTTCTATCAATTCCTTCAAGGTCGGTAGGTCGCCAGGCAAAGACTTTTAGGTATTCCTGGAGGGAATCGACAAGCTTCCCCTTAATCCTGGAGGGTAACAGTTCACCTATCTTGATCTCTTTCTCAGGGAATTCAAAATTGAGGACGACTTTTTCTCTTTTATTGGCGGCTTGGATTCTGAATTCATCATTCCTTTCAAGAAGGCCAATGACATCTTCCTGCCCTGGTGCTGCTGAGGTCTCTGTATTACTTTCATCGAGGTAGCATTCCGTGGCTGACTTCTTGTCTTCTTCTAGTACTACCTAGGTTTCTTTGACTTGGATCCTCATGTAGTAGCTCAGTAAGGAGATTTCACCTTCAGGTCCATGACCCCTCTCCTTCCCAAAATCATTATAAGTTCCAGCACTAGCCAGTCCATGACCTCATTGATCCCCCTGCCATCCACGTAGACTGTTGTTGGAACCCGTAGGATCCCATCTGCATAGGTCGTGCAGCCATTGAAGCTGGTTAGGGCGGTGTTTGACTTTATTCACGAGCTTCTGTCTATCCCCATTTAATCAAATGTTTTTTCGTACAAGACATTCACTACACTTCCGTTGTCTACTAGTTCTTGTGCACCAAGAAGTCACTAATCTGGAATGACACCATTAGGGGCTCTGAATCTTCTCCCTGAGTTCGCTTTGATCTCCTTTCAATGGCGTTTATTTTTTCAACCAAAGGTCGCTGGTGGTGTGCATCAGCTAGAGGTGGATATGGGGGACCTGTGTTCCTAACCAAGAACTCTTGTAAGTGGCCCTCCTTGACTAGCCTCTCGATTTCTCACTTAAGGTGGAAGTAGTCCTTTGTGAGGTGACCATGGTCCTTGTGTTAGTGGCAGAATTTTGTCGAGTCTCTCTTGGCTAGAGTAGTTTTCAGAGGTCGTGGTGACTTTAGAAAACTCCTCTTTTCCATAACTACCAGTATCTCTACTCGTGAGGTCATCAGGGGAGTTGTTATTAAGTCTGGAATGGTCTTCCCTTTTTTATCTGAAGATCCCCTCTTTGAATGTGGATCTTTCCTATCTCTCTTTTTATGATTGTGGGCTTTTTGGGCTCCCCTTATTCTCTTTCTCAGTTTAGATTGAGGAGGTCATTGATACCTTGAGAAGGTTGGGGAATCAATCCCTGACCTCCCATACTGATAAAGGGCCAGCCAGATGGCTCCCTAACCTTACAATGGAGTCTTCAGACTCATTGTTCCAATGGCTGCACTCCCAGTAATTCATGATAGAATGTGTGCCTCCTATCAACCAGGACGTATGTCGATAGCTCACAGATGAAGAGTTTGACAGATTTATAGCCTTCCTCCACACTGCAGTAAGTCTCCTCAATCTCTATGTTTTTGTAGTTGTTCTTGTGTCAACTTTCCTCAAGTACTGAAATCTTTTTTTTTTTTTGTTGCAGAATCATGTCTTCTAGGGCGAGCGACTAAATAGGCAAGTAGAGAAAGCCAGGAAAGATCAGGAGTTCTCAACCTTGATCTCGGAGCTTTAGGATGAAAGAGTTGCTCGCCTTGTGAAGGAGAATGCTGAGCTTGCTACCTCTGCTGAGAAGGCTAGTGCCGACTATGCAGAAGTGTAAAAAGAACATAGAAGAGGCCAAAGCTAAGAACTTGGCCATGTCTTTAGCTCTTGGAGAGGCAGTCCAGAAAAATGATCAGTTGTTCAAGCTTGGGTATAAGCAGAGGACATGCATCCAGAAGCTTAAGGACCTTCACGGCATTTGTGAATAGGATGGTAGTCTGTCTCGCCAAGCTCAAGGGGATCACAGCTTTCCAGGCTTACATGGAGTACCTCCTCCGGCCTCAGCTTTATGGGCTCTACGTTGTTGTAGTTGACAAGCTTCAAGAGCTCAATGCGGATTTGACGACTAATCTAGAGGTCTATGAAGGCTATACCATCTAGATGCTGCAACCCCGCTTCCACAGGAGAAGGAAGACCCTGTTATGACGTCACAGGTGGAGGTTGTCGCTGCTGATGTCCTGGCCGAGGTTGACCAAGCTAACAAGGGCCCCTCTGGGAAGGGGAAGGAACTCATGGAACCATCTGCTGAGGTTGAGACTACAAAAAGGGTGGCCTTGGATATTCCCCCTCAGGAATATGCTCGTAATGAAGGTACAACTATCCCTGGCTATGGAGACATGATTACTCCTTACCCCTTTCATCCCTGGTGTGTTGATTTTGATAAGGTACTCAACCTTTTCTAAGCTATTCCTCTATCCTTAGCTAGACCTCCATTTGACAATATTGTTGATTACCTCACAAGTCCCTTAGATGCTGCTAGTCGAGAAGTAGCTCTGGAGGAGAAGGCTTTACTGAGCTCATTGAAGGCTCCTAAAGATGATAAGGAAGGAGACTGAAATTGTAATAGATTAGGATCTTTTATGGTCTTCCTTCTTCATCTTTTGTAATGTACAATGCTCAGCTTTTGAGCTTATATTTCTGTTCTATTACACTGAATATTTTTCTGAGAGGTCTATTTGTGGTCACTTTCTTTATATCAGCTAATATTCCCCAAGTGTCTTGTCTTTACTTCAACACTTAGAACTTGCATAATAATCTAAATTGGCTTTGAAACTTAGGCAAATAAGAAGAAATAAAATCTAAATAAACTCTGAAAACTTATCATTTCTTTATACCTTGTCCAAACTAAATTGAAGAGGTTGTTGTGGTCTCCTTGCTACTCAGCGAGCTCCTTTCAGACAATTTCCAAGCTGTGTAACGAGCTTGTGTGGTCTGGAAAGTTTTAAGAAGTCTTAGGTATAGAATTTCATTAGATGGCAAACATTCCAAGATCTTAGGAGTTGTCTTACTTCGAGATCAGGGAGCTTATAGCTTCCTCCTCTATAGACTTCTTGGATTATGTAAGGTCCTTCCAAACTTTCTTGTAGCTTGGTCAATTGTCCTTGTTTCCAGACATCTGACCTCTTGAGGACCATTTCTCCAACTGTGAAATGTTTTTCTTTCACTTTCTTGTTGAAAAAAATTTGTGACTTGCCTTTTATATCTTCTATCAGCTTCCATAGCTTTATTTCTAACTTCTTCACAAAAGTCAAGGTCTACCCTTCTCTCCCCCTTGTTTAAGACTAAATCATATATTCAATAAGTCTTAAGGACTTCATTCAAACTTCGATTGGCATTATGGCCTCTGCACCAAAGCATAGACTGAATGGTGTTGCTTCAATAGTTTTCCTAGGCATGGTTCTATATGCCCATAGGATGCTTGGAATTTCTTCTGACCAGGAAGGTTTGCGACCTTCCTTCTCGAGCTTGTTGAGTCTTTTCTTGAGGCCTTCCAGGATGGTTCTATTTGTGACCTCAGCCAACCCATTTACTTGGGGATAAGCTACGGAGGTTAGTCTTTGCTCTATGTTCAAGTTTTCACTGAAAGTCTTGAATGGGTTGCCCATGAATTGTCTTCCATAGTCCGAGATGATAGCTCGGGGAACTCCAAATTTGCATACAATGTTCCTCCATATAATGGACTAGACTTTCGACGATGAAATTATTGCCATTGGCTCAGCTTCAACCCATTTGGTGAAGCATTCTATCGCAACAATTACGAACTAGACACCCCCCACTCCTTTTGCGAAAGGACCTAATATGTCGATACCCGAAATGTCAAATGGCATGGACATGTTGATGGATTGATACCTTGTTGGCTTCACATGTGACTTATTTCCATGCAACTGGTAGCTCGTGCATTTCCGTATGACCCTCTCAATGTCTGAAACCATCAAAGGCCAATAATACCCAGTCCTTAGTATTTTCTAGATGTCCTTTTTGCACCTTTGCTGCTTTGATAGTTTTTCAGAAACTGCTCATTTAGCTGAGTCTAGCTCGAGATACTTGTCTCTGGAATGCCTTTGAACCAAGATTGTGCCTTCTCGGTCAGCATGGACCGGAAAGCTCGCATTTGAAATGATCCGAGTACTCAAACATTTCCATGTCGACAACATACTCATCTATGTGTTGCAATGGTTCCCCTATGTCGTCATATTTTGCCTCCACTTGTGGGGCTTTGAATCCTAGTGGCATTCGACCAGTCCCAATGTTATGGACAAATGGTGAAGGATTCAATAGGTCCACACTCCTCTATATCTCTTGATTTCCATCTCTCTCCTGATTGGCTGGGGGAGCTGTTCTCCTCAGTGGGTTCAGGGCTACCCTTGAGTGTCACTGCTTGTCCTCTTGATTAGGCTTCATCTAGGGTGTATCCTTCAAGATCGATTTCTAGTCCCTAACCTCGTGATATTGCAGCTCGTTTAAGTCTGTCTTGTAGGGCATAACCCTTTCCATTGCTCAGGGTTTCTCCAAGGTCGGCCACAGGTGGGACTTGCTGGCCTGGGATCTTCCCTATACCTGATATATCACTCGACCTTCCCTATTGGGCCGGAGGTCATTCCTTGCTTCTGAAGGCAGGGGCAAGTCGAACTATTTGCAGTCCCTTTGATCTCAAGGTCGTTGTGTCTCCCTCTGACATGGTACATGAATGCATCCTATTGACATGAAATCTCTCCTGCCTGAGATTCCTTCTCGGGCAGCCACCATGCGTTCAATGAGGTCAGTTGAAACGGACACTTAATTTCCCCTTGATCTCTATGGTCTGGGGTTGTTAACATTGTTGGTCTGGTCAGGGTGCCTCTGTCCACCTCTCTCATGCATGAGTGAAAGGTTCACCTGGACCCTACAAGAAGGCCTAGACAGCAACAGTCTCGGTGGTTCTTGTTGATCAACTGGCCCGATATCATTATTATTGTCCTCGATTGGGGTCAGGAGTTCTGGCACTGCTTCTCCAGTGCGCAATTGAGTTCTGCCAGGGCGCCTGCCATGACGTGGTGGCTAAACGAGACGTGTGTTGGGAGTTGCGCACATTTTGTCATGGCATGGAAGGTGTATGAGACGAGTTGGAGCTCATCGAGTCAAACATCATGCTCTGGTGAGACCTCTCCTAAGCTCATTTTTGGAGGTCAATGACCTAGGAGGTAGCTGCCCACCTTTCCTCTTGACTTGTGAGTCAAAATTTCAAGTTTTATGGTTGGGGCTTGAGCCCATTCAAGTCGATTTATCCGGGTCATGCCTGTTTCTCCTATCATCACGATGAAACAAAATTATATTTATGATATGGTCTCAAAATTAAGAAAAGAAATCAATGACTTAAAAGAAAAAGTTTTGAGTGGAAATTTAAAAGTTAAAGTTGGTGAAGAAAATTTCTTTTATATATGTATTGAAATGACCATTATTTTTCAAGATCCTATTTTCATCGAAAATTTTTCAAATCTTTATGATGGGTAAAACAGGTATGCCCAGAATAACCCGATCCAAATAAACTCAAGCACCGACCTAAATATAAGAGATTCTATCCAATTCTACTAAAGGGGAGTTAGCGACCTCTTGAGTCACCAACCTTCAATGAGCTTAGGAAAGATCTCACTGAACTGTGACCTTCGACCTAGTGAGTTACGATCCATCTCATGCACCTTTTATGCCACGATTGAATGACTCTTAACACACGTTATAAGCCTTAAAACCACTCATTGCGACCTACTAAAGAAGTTTATTGAGACCTTCGAGGCTCACTAGAAGGTCGAGAAGTTCGTTCATAGGACTATTGCGAGCTTATTGCTCTTACACTACAGACATTCATGGCAAGGTACCTTAAAATTATGGAAACTCCATGATTCTAGGAGCAATTTGTGGGATCTAATCTCACAATTATCCTAAATGCCTACGTTCATGTAATTAAGATTCACTCTGACAGGGTAATTCCAGCTAAAAGGTAACTTATTATTCAATATACATGATTGAAACACAAATAGATTACAAAAGTGAATTTTACTCAATTTACTCTCATTGAATACTAACTTAGGCATCAGACTTATCCCCAGGGCAACAGCCCACTCCAGTGATCTAATTTCTTTCTATTTGTGATTATAGGAGCCATCACTGTTCGGGGTGACCCGGAGGTCATTTTCGAGCTCCATCACTTCTGGCATCGTCTATGGGAAGAAACATTCTGAACAAAAGCTTTCTTTCATACACACAAAAAACAAATAGAAATCATAATGACAACCAGCACATGTAAAGCTGTCATGCCACTATTGACCATTGGGAAGAACTCAACTACAGGCTGGAGAAACCGTTCCAGAGGATCCAGTTCATGGAGACAACAACAACAACATAACTAGTATGGTTAATCCATTATTGCCACTAAGACAGACACAGTCTAAACCTTCTTGAAGAAATCCAGTTGACAATCCCCCTGAACAAGAAGGAACAAGACAAAAACAACCAAACCTAAATAACAACAATGTTAATTGACCCCAAAAATCTAATGGAAGTCACATCTCTGTCCTTACTGACCTGATTGAACGTATCATGGCAGCATTGGTAGGAATATCAGGTAGGAGAGATTACATATCCACTAGGCATAGTCCAACACCATCTCGAAAGGAAACACAGCAACCTGGAAGCACAAGGCACCGGAATAACCCACAATTGGATCCATCCCCGCTTTCAGAGGCAAGAAGCAACCTTCCACAAATCCCAAATCAACGTGGTGAACTTCGAGATGTAGAGCTTGCATAAGACGAAGCTCGTGGACTAAGAATCTAAGAAAGAGTCGACACAAGAGGACCACCATCAGTAACCGACCTCAAAGAAACTCTGCTTAATGGTCGTAATTATGATATGCAAGATAGACTCAATCGAGCAGCCATCTCTAGAAATCAATGATAGGGAATCAGCCTTGATGAGCAGGGGAGCTTGTTGAGAAATCCTCGTGGAGAAAGGATACTACCTCAGCGAAGCCTGATTGAAAGAACAGGCAACGAAGCCCTGGAGGTACCCCTAGATCAATCGAGGAGAGTGACTCTCCAAATTGCGAGGAAATGGAGACCATGAGATTCAGAGTAATGCAGACCTGCCAGAATCAACACCATTTGCCCACAACATCAAAACAACTCGAATGCCTCCAGGATTCAAAGCTCCACAAGTTGAAGTGAAATATGATGGCACATGTGAACCGTTGCCACACATATAGATGAGTATGTTTCTTACATGGAGATTTTGAATACCCCGATCATGTCAAGTGTCGAACTTTCCAGTCCACACTAACAAAAAAAGCACAGTCATGGTTCAACAGCATTCTAGAGGCAAGCATCTCAAGTTGGACACAATTAAAGGAATTGTTCTTGAAAAATTAAAAAACCGGTAAGAAGTGCGAGAAAGATATCAATGACCTCTTCAATATTAGACAAAAGGTCGGTGAGAGCACCAAGAGCTATTACAGTTGGTTTAGCGATGAAGCAGTGGAAATTGAGTAGAAGAATGACTCAATCTACATCACTTCAGTGAAAACCATCAAGGAGTTGCAAACACTCTTAGAGAAATTGATCGAAGTAGAGGAGATAACAATCCAAAAGAAGATTCAAGGTTTCACCTCAACCACCAAAAAAGAAATCAAAGGGTGACCGGAGAGCCCACAAACATCCAAGCGGGATAGAAAAAACTCTCATTCAAAGGGGTGACCTGTTGATAAGAAGAGGAAGACCATTCCCGACCTGATGACTGCCCCTCTAACAGCCTCATGGGTGGAAATCTTTGTGGTCATGGAAAAGAAAGGTTTCTTGAAGCCACTAAGATCTCAAAAGACTGACATGACAAAATTTTTTCAATACCATAAAACCATTGCCACCTCACAGAGGACTGTTTCGACCTCAAGCAAGAAATCAAGAGGTTGATAAAGAAAGGGCATTTACAAGAATTCTTGGCCAAAAATGTACATCTTACAAATCCACCACCTATAGTTGTCAACCATCAGTAACCTGCAGTTAGAGAGATCAATATGATTGAAAGGAGGTCAAAACTAGCTCGTGGAGTAGATGCCTACCCCCTTACTATGTCATTCCAAATTAAAGAATTTTTTGTCTAAAAAATTTTGGTAGATATTGGAAGTGCGGTGAATGTCTTATGCAAAAGGGCATTTGATCAAATGGGAGTAGACAAGAGCTCGCTGCAAAAATCCGACATGGCTTTGACTGGTTTCAGTGGCAGTACGACCTATGTAGAAAGGATTCTGTGATTTCCTACTACAGTTCATGTAGATGGTAAAGAAGTCATAGAGGTCATGGATTGGCTAGTGGTTGATGCACTAGGAACCTACAACGTAATTCTTGGAAGGAAAGGAGTCATGGACCTAAAAGCAAAATCTCCTTACTATGCTAGGTGACAGCTGGATTACTTTAGAAGGAGACAGAAAAGTAGCCTCAGAATGCTACCTCGCTAAAGGAGATGCTAAGACCTTGGCACTAACCTCCCAGGTTGATTTCATCGACCTTCCGAAGGAAGATTAAAAATCTAGAATCCAAGCAGCCAACAAGGGAGAAAAAGATTTTCCCAATCTCGAGTTCTCAGAGAATAGGATAAGGATAGGTGAACTTTTATCTTCTGAGATCAAAGGAAAGCTTGTTCACACTTTTAAAGAGTATTTAAAGGTCTTTGCCTGGTAACCTACCGACCTCGAAGGCATTGATAGAGAGATAGCAGAACACAAGGTTTGACTCAGATCGGGAGTCAAGCCAGTGAAACAGAAGAAAATAACCGATGCTCTGGAGAGGAATGATGTCATAGATCGAGAAGCCCAAATTCTTCTCGATATGCTGGAATCCTAAAAGAGGTCGTCTACCTTGAATGGATTGCCAATCCAGATGTGTGCAGATTTCACTACACTTAATAAGTGTTGTCAAAAAGATTCATAACCACTTTTGAGCATTAACCAGATGGTTGATTCAATAGCTGGATACCAAAGGCTTTGTTTCCTAGACTTTTATAAAGGATATCATCAGATTCAAATGGCACTGGAGGACATGGAAAAGACCTCATTCAAAATTGAGGTTGGGACCTACTGCTATACCAAAATACCTTTTGCTTGAAGAATGTCGGGGCAGAGTTCTAGCAAGCTATGCATAAGGTCTTTAAGAAACTGCTCGAAAGAAACATTGAGGTCTATGTAGATGACATTGTAATCAAATCCAAGACCTCAAATGACTTCATTGAAGACATAAGGGAGACTTTTCAAACATTGAAAGTTGCTGACATGAAACTCAATCCTGAAAAGTGCACTTTTGAAGTTTCAGCAAGAAAATTTTTAGGTTTTATGATATCAAAAGCATCGATGCATACCCTGAAAAGATAAAGATACTCTTGGACATAGAACCTCCTAGAAGCATCAAAGAAGTCCAGAGTTTAACAGGGAAGATGGCAACATTGAGTCGTTTCATTAGCAAGATGGCTAATAAAGGAGAAAAGTTCCACGACGTTCTAAAGAAGCCCTAGGATTTCCAATGGACGGAGGATTGTCAAACTACATTTATAAAGCTGCAAGAGTTCCTAGGAAAATCTCCATAACTTGTTTCATCGAGGCCCAAAGAAGAGCTTCTAATGCACCTAACTGTAAACGAGAAGGCTGTTAGCTCAGTACTCTTAGTAGAAAGCTCGGGTTTGCAATTTCTAGTGTATTACATAAGTCATTTATTGCGAGGTCCTGAAATTAGATATCCAGACCTAGAGAAGTTCCTATAACTCATTCTTATGACATCAAAGAAGCTTAAGCATTATTTTGAAGCTTACCCGATCAAAGTATTGACCAGTTTACCATTAAAGCAAGCTGTAGCAAAACCTAAGCTATCAGGCAGGACGATGAAGTGGTCACGCGAACTCTCAGGGTATCAAATTGATTTCAAACCAAGGAAAGCCGTCAAGGCTGAAGTTCTCTCAGACTTCGTGGAAGAATTCATGAGAGTTCTATTGGAGCTTGATAAAACTCGTGAACCTAATGTATGGACCATGCATACAGATGGTTCCACCAAAAAGGAAAATTTAGGTGCGGGAATGATATTGATCAGCCCTGAGGGAGTGAAAATACCTTACTCTATGAAATATAACTTCCCAACCTCGAATAATGAATCCAAGTATGAAGCTCTCTTAGCAGGTCTATGGCTTATAAGTGCTTTAAAAGTGCAAAAATTCCATGCAAAAACTTATTCACAAGTTGTTGCTGGCCAGGTCGCTAGAGCTTACAAGGCCAAATAAGAGAATATGATTAAATATCTAAAAATAGTGAGAGATACAAAATCAAAACTTGAATACTTCCTCAGTGAACAAATACCTAGAGAGAAAAATGCAGAAGCTGATACACTATCTAAGGTCTACCGAGAGCTCACGGGCACCAAAGCCAAGCTACTGGTCGAAGAGCTATATTTTCCGAGCATAAATCAAGAGGAAAACTTGGTCATAGAGGACCAAGCAGACTGGAGGTACCCCATTTACAAATTCCTCAGGAATGGCGAGCTCTCGGAAGAAGCAAAAAAAGCTTTCCAAATCAGGAAGTAGGCACCTACTATGTTCTAATAGGAGATGATGAAGAATACAGGAGGTCATACACATGGCCATTACACAAATGCTTGAGCAAAGAAGAAGGAGAATATGTCATTGAAGAGTTACACATTGGAATATGTGGATCACACATAGGAGCCAAAACCATGCTGAAGAAGATACTAAGGACTGGTTGTTACTGGCCTTAAATGGTCTCAGATATTGAGAAGGCCATACAAAGATGCACAAGCTACCAATTGCATGGAAACAAGTCACATGTACTCCCAACGAGGTATCAATCTATTAACAACTTAATTCCATTTGACATTTGGGCCATGGACATACTAGGACCTTTTTCTAAATTAGCGGGGGTGTTCAACTTTTAATAGTAGCTATATAATACTTCACTAGATGGGTTGAAGCAGCACCTATGACAATTATTTTTTCCTCGAAAGTGTAGTCTTTTGTCTGGAGAAATATTGTGTACATATTTGGAATTTGTCACGCTATCATTTCAGATAATGGAAGACAATTTGTTGGTGATCCTTTCAGAACTACAGCTAGAAGAAATTCCACGAATAATATAGGCTTACAGAACTACAGCTAGAAAGGCTACTAGAGAGACTCCTTTCAGTTTATGTTTTGGTGCGGAAGCAGTAATGCTAATGGAGGTCTAAATGCAATCCTTTAGATTAACTGAATACAATTCAATCTTAAAGGAGGGGAGAGAAGGGGAAACCTAGACCTCTTTGAGGAAGTCAGAAATAAAGCTATGGAAGATGACAAAAGGTACAAAAAATAGGTCACAAATTTTTTCAACAAAAAGGTCGAAGAAAAACACTTTATAGTTGGAGAAATGATTCTCAAAAGGTAGGATGTTGGAAAGTAAGGACAATTAACAAAGTTACAAGAAAGCTGGGAAGGACCTTATATAAATCAAGAAGTCAACAAGGGTGGACGTTACAAGCTTGCCGATCTCAAAGGAAGACAACTTCTGATTCCTTGGAAAGTTTTTCATCTAAAGAAATTCTATGCCTAAGACCTTCCGAGCTACACTAGCTCATTGATTAGCCTAGCTATCCATCTGGAAGCTGTAAAGATTTACTGATTTGCTCTAGCGACCTCCGCCATTTCAATTCTCAGAAATTTTGAACTAGCTTCAGAGGCTCGCTATAGCTTGGAAAAATACCATCCTATTCTATTCATGCAAGTTCGATCGAGGTTCTATCACAGTAGTATCTATGCAAGCATTCAAAACAAATAACCAATCAAGAATTATCAAAGCCAAACACACAGATATGTGAAAAGAGGCCATAAACAGACCCCATGGAATAGTAGATGTATAAAACAGAAAGAGAATGGACTTAAAATGAGCATTGTACATGGTGTAACCATCATCCATATATATAAAAAGATGTGAGGACAAGCACAACAGATTTTGAAAAGACCTATACTATTAAATATCAGTCTTTCTTTTCTCCAGGAGCTTCCTACGAGCTTTGGGGGACCTGGCCTTCGGCAACCTCCTTTCAGTCATGAATGCTCGATGGACCTGCTAGACAATCAGTAACTGTCTCAATGGGAGTTCCAACTAGGGAAAGAAGAATAGCTCTGGCAAGATCAAGCACTTCATTAAAATCAATGGGCGTATGATGAAATTGATAATATTTAAGTAAGTACCCATAATTATGGATGATCTTACCTGAAGGATCAGAAATTGCCAGAGAAGGAACGTCATTGACCAACCGCTCGACTGTGACACCAACCTTGGCTTGCTGCTTAGAGACTTGCCCTTAAGGTCTCGCACCCTTCTGCTCACTCCCACAAGAGAGAGGAACTACTGCATCAGGGTGGTATAACCCATGGTGAATAGCCTTATCATTCTTAATGTCGTTGTTGAGCTCGTAGAGTTGGTCAATCATATCAACATACAACCCGAACAATTGAGGTTGCAAGATGGACTACATATAAGCCTGAAAAGAAGGAATCTCCTTAAGCGAGGACAAGGAGAGACTACCATCCTCCTCACAAATAAAGATGTAGTCCTCTAATTGGGCATCAAGGTCATGTACGTGAGTATTTTGCTTCTTGCTCAATTCAATCAATTGGTCGTTATTCTTCACAGCTTCATCAAGAGTTGCAGCCAATATCAAATTCTTCGCTCTGGTTTCAAAAATACTCTTATTACATTACTTCAAGAGACAGCTCAAGGCTACATAAGAGGCATTAGCTCGCTCAGCAGACGTAGCGAACTCTTCCTTCTCTTTCTCTAGACGAACTTTATCATCCTGGAGGTTGGTGATCAAAGCAGAAAGTTCCTTATTGCAAATTTCCTTTTCAATGGGAGGTGCACACTAAATTAAAAATGATTGAGAGTGTGTCCACTAGAACAAGGAGTCAAAGGACTCATGGAAAGGTTAGGAACCCACCTCATGGTTCCCTCAACTGAATGAGAAGTTAGGGATAACTTACCCAGCCTCTTGATCGCTTCCAAGAACCTCCTTAATGGCACAGCCACTGAATTCTACTTCCTGTTCGAAGGTCGTTGGAACCTTACCCTTCCTAGAAGAAATAGCAAGAAGGTCCTTCTCCGGTTGAGTGGATCTTAGGGAAGGAGAATCAAAGATAATGATTTTTGTAGGTAGCAGGAAGCACGTAAAGCAACCTCTTCCATGTGTCTCTTTACGGCATTCCTTGTCCTCCTGGCCATTGTAACTTTCTTTGTCCTGCTTTGAGGAATGGGAATCTTGGATGATGAAAGAGCTGGGGTCGGTGGTGTTGTAGGAGCACTAGTAGTAAAAGGAGCTCCACTAGAAAGAGCTCGAATAGAAAGGAACCTGCTTTGTTGGCCTTGTTGGGAAGCATTAGGTTGGTTAAACTCCCAAGTAGCCCTCATTATTGTCAAAACAAAATCAAAAGGAGATAAAAGATAATCAGTACAAGTGACCTACTGACGCAGTCGGATGTGGTGGGTTGAGGAATAAGAAATTCATTAAGAAATCTGAACAATAATTGGTGAACAGTTCCGATGAACAGTAACTCAAACTTTGGATTATCGGTCAAAATTTGAGGCTTTTCGATAATCTAACTTCTGAACT
>JAOXNR010052323.1:0-16942 GCA_028571225.1 Parsonsia alboflavescens | reverse complement strand
CCAAAGTTGATGTACTTGCTTCTGGTTCAGCTATTATCGATGGCAGATTTGATATGATGAAAATGAGGGAGGGAATGACTCACTGGATTCTGATGCATGAGCGCCCCTTTAGCATTGTTGAGGAGGAAGGCTTCAATATAATGCAAAGACGTGGAATGATTGAGTGGCAAAAGATATCTTGGAACACAATAAAAAAACATTGTGAGTTTGTTTATGAATCTGAAAAAAAGAAGTTGAAGGCTCAATTGAAGGATATTAGCAAAATTGGCTTGACTACTGATTTGTGGAAATCGACAAACTAGAAAATTGGGTATATGGTGCTTACGGGACACTTTGTGGATGCTAAATGGTGTTTGCAAAAACGTGTTCTTAACTTTGCTCACATACCTCCACCTTATTGTGGTGTGAAAATTGTAGACACTATTTACAAGTGTGTGAAAGAATGGGGAATTGAGAACAAGATCTACACACTTTCAGTTGATAATGCATCAATTAATGATTCTGCAATCCGAATTTTAAAGGATATTTTCTCAAGGAGTAAGAAGTTATTGTGTGGAGGCAAGTTATTTCATGTGCATTGTTGTGCGCATATTTCAAGATGGCATTTCAGAGATTAAGGAAATTATTCAAGATATTTATGATAGTATCAGTTATATCAATCAAAGTGAAGCGAAACTTTGAACATTTTCAGAGATTGTGCAACAACTTCAATTTCCAGATAAGAGATTAATTCTAGATTGCGAAACAAGTTGGAATTTCACTTATGAGATGTTAGCTACTGCAATAAAGTTGAAGGAAGTATTTCCAAGATTTCATGATCAAGAGACTAATTTTGATTGCTGTCCACTAGAGGAAGATTAGATTAAAATGGAAAAGGTTTGTGAGGTTTTGGCGGTTTTCAATGAAACAATGAAGGTCATTGCTGGTAGTGATTATCCGACTTCTAATCTATATTGGACTGAAGTGCATAATGTCAAGGTAATTTTGGATAAGAAGTCACTAGATGAAAATGAGTTCATTTGTGTCATAGCCCGTAAAATAAAGTTGAAGTTTGATAAATATCGGGGAGAATGTAATTTGTTGATGGCAATAGCTTCCGTTTTGGATCCAAGATGCACGATGAGAATTATTGAATATGCCTATCCTCAAATGTATAATGAACAAGAAGCTCGTGAAAATATTGCAATGATTCGTAGTGTATTGTATGAGCTTTATGGAGAATATGCAAATGAGTTTCATAATGAAACTGAAGGAGATGGAGCTCCAACAGCAGGTTTGTAGGGTGATGGTTTGAAGGGTCAAAGTTTTACTTCGGGTTGGAATACTTTTATGAAGTATCTAAGAAGGGTAGAGGGAAGTCCATCTCAAAAGTTAGATCTTGATAGCTATCTTGAAGATGGATCCTTTTTGTTTTGATGCTTTAAATTGGTGGAAGGGAAAGACAACGACAAAGTATCGTATTTTGTCAAAAATGGCTCATGACATCTTTGCCATTCCTATTACTATAGTGGGTTCAGAAGCAACATTTAGTGCCAGTAGTAGAGTAATTGATCCATATCGTTCATCTTTATTTTCAGAAACGATGCAAATGTTATTATG
Source organism: Parsonsia alboflavescens (assembly GCA_028571225.1). Taxonomy (NCBI): domain Eukaryota; kingdom Viridiplantae; phylum Streptophyta; class Magnoliopsida; order Gentianales; family Apocynaceae; genus Parsonsia; species Parsonsia alboflavescens. The sequence continues at coordinate 15,343 of JAOXNR010052323.1, read as the reverse complement.
TAGTGGTGATTGGTTTCGCAATCTTCATGCAGTGAAGAAGAGGAGTAAGGTGAGACATATTTTTCATTTTTATATATAATTCTAAGTATTTGCATTTAATACTTGATTTAATCTGTTTCCTTTTCTTTTGGTTGCAAGAAGATAAGAAACCGATAGAAATTGTTCTTCCTTGATATGCTTTTTGCTGATGAAGTTATAAAAATGGTATGAAATTCTTTATTATTTGATTTAATCTGTTTTCATGAGAGAGAAAGAAAGAAAGAAAAGAAGTCTATTGGAAACAAATCAGAAGTTATTTAACTGTATGGCTGAGGAGTATTGCTGTATTTTTTATGCTTGAGCATTTTCTTGACAACTCAATGTTATGTGTTTATGGAACAAATCCATCATTGTCAATGGAATGAAATGATTACTTGTGAAACAAACCAAGGAATCAAGTAATTGGTAATTCTAGTTTTTTGAGATGTCAATATTTTAGTTTTAATAATTCTTTCCATTTAAACAGCTGCTGAGTGGATTTTGTTTGGTTGCTTTTATGCAAATGGCCAGATTTGTAGTGCAACCTCCCGTCTACTAGTTCACGTAAGTTTGAAGCCTGAATCAATTGAGTAGCTAATATCTCATTGCAATTGGTCTCTTGAGCTTACTCCATAACATAATTTACTCAATTCTTATTTTGTTACACTATCCAAAATATCACACAACGTTTTATTTGCTGATTCTATATCCTTACCAACTATGATTCTTATGTCATTAGGTTGAGATATGCTTGCACATGTACTCGAATTTTCTAGTTCTTTAATCAAAATAAAATTGAGTTCGGATGTAGAAGATAAATGCAGAGTGATGACCAAGGAAAAAGAGCATGCTATGTTTCTATAGGAATTTAATCAGGAAAGTGATTTAGAAAATGAGTTCATGTGAGAAGATAGAAATAAAATGTTCAGAAACAGAAAGCACAAAACATGAAACAGAAATGTGAAGTAAGAAGGGAGAAAATTTGCAGGAGATTGGTTTCTCACATGTTTTCTTGGTTTTTGGAATTTTTGTTTTTGATTTTCTGATTTCTTCAAATAGGAAGGCAACATTATGAAAGAATGAGGAATTTTAGAATTCTATGAAGGGTGTTTGATTTCAGTTTTTGCTTAATTTTTAAAAAACTCGTAACATAGGTTAAAAGGTATTATTCATCACTGTGAAAGGGATCTTGCATTTATATCTTGCTTGTAAATTATTTAGATGAAATTCATTTTATTTATTCATTTAGCTGCTTTTTTTGTAACAGATGCAATTGCATAGAGATGTCATTCACCCTAGTGACTTTAATCTTATCGATTCCAGATCTTCTAGCCTTATTTTATATTATCTTCCACCCTATCAATGATAAATATACATTTATATTTTTATAGATATATTTTATTAATTAAATCCTATAAAGATATCTTAAATTTTAGGAGTATTTTATCTAAATCAAATAATTTATATTATTTTATTTGATGGTGTAAAAGACGGAGTGGTCTATCCCAAGTCAATCTTATCTAATTGTTTAATGCACAAATTTGTGTGGAGTAAAATTCAAATTTATACCAATTAAAAGGTTACTACACTTACCTTTTCAATTTCTACTAGTTAATTTATATCTTAGGAATTATGATCATTGAGGTGACTCCTATTGGACTGTCCTGTTACATATTCGTATGTCATTTCTATTACACTAATAAAATATTAATAAAAATCTTATTCATAATCTCTAATTATTATCTTTTACTATATTTTAATATTAAATCTTAAAAAGATAAACTAAACCCTAAGGAAACTTTATTTTTTAAAGATATGTGTTAAATTTTTACTAATATAATAGAGAGTGATACACAATTGTGTGCAATTAGGACAGTCAATGGGTAAGGTATACCCAGATTCGAATAAGTACCAAACCCCTTTATGGCGGGTTTGGCCCTTCTATTTTTATTCCCAAACTCAATTCTAGCTTGGATCCAAATAATATTCTTGAGATGGATTCGGATATCGTATACATAGTTTCGAATCCATTTTTATATATAATATTTTATATATACACACATAATGCATTTGTTTATATTCTTGTTTTAACTTTAATTTTGTTATTTGACAATTAAATTTTAAATATTTCTTGTTAAGTGTTATATTTATTATTTAATAATTAGTATCAATTGATTATTTTAAATTTGATTAATAAATATATATTAATTTGTCTTTTTAGCATCAGTTATAATTATTATTTACTAATTAATATCAATTGCTTCTTAAATTTGATTGATAAATGTGTATTAATTAGACATTTTAGCATCTTTAACTTCAAGTTTTTATTTAACTTATTTAAATTTTACGTTTTATAAGTAAATATAATTTACTTTTTTTTTTGACAAAATTTAATAAAAAACAGAAAATATATCCAGTATACCCAACTCGAGACCTGATACCTCGTTGGGAAGGGTTCGAATCTAAATAGGTTAGACCCGACTAGTAATCGGGTAGGGTTCATGTCCTATATTTATTAATCTGATTCAAATATGAAATTAGTAGTTTCGATATCGTTTAGTACATTTTACATCCTTTATATATAATAGAAGATCTTGAACCGTCCTAATGTGTATATATACCCCAATTTTATTACTCTAACAACTTAATTAAAAAATTCTACCTCATGCCCTTGAGAAATTTTATTAGTGACCAACATTTAAACTTGAACTATGAATCTTAAATCAAAATTGTGATATTATGCCCTTCGTGTGAGTCTTTATTAAAGATTTGATTTTTGCAAGAACAAAAAGGTATTTGCAACATAAATTTAAATTCATTTTGCTACATCAATCCAATTCCATTTCATTGTTATAATTTAGAATTCAATTAGAATAAAAGAATTAAATTCATTTTATTGATCATACCATAATCAAATGGAATTAATCGCTCTCAAGAAGGGTCATCAAATGTGGAGAAATGAATGTGGCTAACGGCTACTGGACATGTAGAAAGATGGGAGTTGGTAAAGCTCAAAAAGGTGAGTTTTTGATTGGCTATAGTGAATCCCAAATCTTAAACCAGGTGTCTTATCGGTATCAGTAATAATGCAACAATTCTGAAGTCTGGCAAGCTATGGATTTGCCTATCGTTTTCAGATTTCTCTAGCAAAGTCAATAGTGGGGTTTTGGTAGCCATGAAAGGCAATCATCTTCCAGACCACGTTCGGAAGATTTCGATAATTTATTTATATTATTTATCGTAAAGAACTTCTTCAAAATCAATAATTTTTTCGCCCAAAATAAATGTCAGCAAACAACGAAATCTGTCTCCATCAAAATTTCTTCAGTAGGTCACACTAGTAAGCAATGACTTTCAAGATGCTTCGTGAATGAATTATTGCCGGGTTTTTCTTTCCAAGTGTTTCTTGAATTCTCTCTTTCGATGTTGATTTCCTCATGTAACGTTTCAAGAAATATTATTTCCTCAATTTAAAAATGAATATCCCTTATTTCATTTTGAATTATTCGAAATTGAATGTTTTATTATTTAAATTAATAAAAATAAAATTTTATTAAAAAAAATTGACAATACAATATATTAATCAATTTAATCAAATTTTTTTTATTAAAATGCGTATATGTTAAATTGGGACATTCATTTTTTTTAGACTGCCCTTTATCATTCATTCAATCCCATGTGCTAATTTCTTCAAGCTTTGGCCATTTCCCATTCAAGAATTCACCTTTTTAAAGGGCTTTCGGCAAGATTTTAGAGTAATCCCAATTGAAGAAATTAAACTCTGTTCTGGGAACTTTGTTAATTACCTTTTCCCACATGAAAAGTGAACTCCAGAGAATAAATTTTTGTTTCTTCTACACGGAATTCAAGTATAGTATATGCACTACTAATTTGAGCAAATCGAACCCTCTTCTACTTGATCTCAAAGCTATCAAAAAACTTCATAAAAAAATGGTCATCATCACCGAAAAAGTTATGAAATGTCGGTTAAATAATCTATAAGTAATTGTGATTCTTTATGGCGTCAGCATCAAGATAGCAGAGACAACCCCGGTCACACGACACTGCCACGTACTAAATGCTTCGGCATCTGTCCAAAAGGGTACAAAACCAAGCTCTTTTTTCTCGCGACTCCTTGTTCTCGAATGAATCCAGCCCCTTTCTCTCTTGTATTTCTTCACAACTGTTATTCCTTCCTTGCCCCATTCCTAAAGAATCACAAGAGCCAGAATCAAAGTGCAGATCGTTACTGCAAAAGTTCCATCAGCTATATATTGAGAAAGGAGGAGTTGGGTTAAGCTGAAATCTTGAGTTCATTGAGTGAATCAAAGAGGGGGGGAAAAAAAAAAGATTCAATCAAGATGGCAGATTGGGGCCCTGTAGTGATTGCTGTTGTTCTGTTTGTGCTGTTGAGTCCAGGGCTGCTGTTTCAGCTTCCGGGAAGATCGAGGGTGGTGGAATTTGGGAACATGCAGACTAGTGGGCTGTCGATACTGGTTCACACCATCATTTTCTTTGGGCTCATAACTATTTTCCTCATCGCCATCGGCGTCCACATCTATACCGGCTAAAAAGCCGATTGCTGCTGTTTCTGGTGTTTTTTACTGTATTTCTTTGCTTGATCTTGTCGCCGTTTTAATCTCCTATTATTATGTTTCCTTTGGATTGAATTTCTTGGTCAATGAGTGGGCATTTAATACTCTGGTTTTAGTTATCTGGCTTCTTGTTGATAGAGTAATTTTAGGCCTCTCTAATCTTAGAATCCAAATGTAGCTTTTGTTATTGTTTGTTATTTCTTTCTCAAGGATGTAAATGGTTATGGATGATTGCCAGTTTCGCCTAAGTTTTCCCTGAAGATTGTTGTGACAATTGAGGTTTACCCAAAGCCTATTTAGATTTGAGGTTGCTAATTGAACTTCTCCCCCCTGGGGATGTTCAAGAAATAACATTGGGGAAATTGGGAGATTTCTCAGACAGCAGCACATAAATGGAAGGATTGGGAAAATTAAACCAAGTGAAGAAAAATCTGCTCATTTTCATTTTCTAAATTCAGTTAAAAAACGAACTTTAGGTTACCCATTGGTTCCTACACAGTATTTTCTCATATGTAATGCAAAGTGTTTCCACTTTCCTCTGGTCTGCTTGTCAAACTTGTCCCCGTTCAAATGACGTAAGAACAGTAAAGTCCCCAACTTTATTAGAAAGACTGCAACTTCTAAAATTAAACCAGAAAAAGACTATCTCAAACCTTTCCTGGTCATATACCACTCTCCTCATTTTCGTTCCTTCATAAATTCTACAGCTTTTTCCATATTGGAAATCACCTTAGCAACTGGAACCATACCAATTACCCAGAAAATCCCAAATGCCTGCTCAAAAGTTTATAAATATCTCAACTTTATTTGGCGGCACTTCTTGAAAACATTCTGAAACAGTATCTGTATGAATTAAGAAAGAATTTCTTGCAAGAATTTTCAGGTATTCCTGTTGTCATATGAAGGTCAAGGCACAAGAATATGATATGCAATCTCTAATTGTTTTGTTGCCAGCAAAATTTGAACAACAGAAAACACTTGAAGATAAGCAAAACATAAAAGAGCTTTGAAGCACCGAAACAATTACAATACTGTGCTCATAAAATATGTGAGAGAAAACATGAAATCTCTCCTTATCTTTTCTTTGTTTTTTTTTTTTTTTTTGGCTTCTATGAATATAGAATCGTGTAGCTCTGTTTTCTCTCTAATAGAGATACATATATCCAGATGTGTATTGTGATGGAGATACCAATGTCGGGTTATCAGTGCTTCAAGCCTTCAACCAAGTTTCATTTTCAGAGAGAGTAGCAGCTCACCAAAACACAACCTATGCCACTCATTTCTGCTATGTGCCTATCTTCCAAGTTCCACCAACCCAGACAGACTTCACAAGACTTTCCAGGCTGGTGAAGAAATCAAACCATAAACTCATCAAACAACCAGAAAGCGAATCCCGGCACATCATTAATTGACAAATGATATATGATCAACCCAAAAATAACACATTTTAAATTCAATTCTATGGTGCTATTTCTTCAAACTATACACAGAATTACTTCAAAACTGGAAAGGTTTTTTCCAATCAGAAGCTAAACAAAGAAGCCAAAAGTTGCAAGCTTTCAGACATTGTAATCAATGGAAGAACCATATTGCATATCCTTTCATGGCAATGAAGTATTTTTCACACATCGCAAGAAGCTAATGCCTATATTTTCGAGTTGGTGCCAATACCTGCAGCATGTCCAGAAATACAGCTTATTTGCTACACTGACACACATGGTTAGTGTTCCTAATTCCCAAAATTGAACAAAAACGAGAGTAATGAGACAAGCAAGAGGTCTCTGTAGCTGCAATCTTAAGAAGATGCATATATAATAAATACAATAGGAAGACATCAATGGAACATAGTGATGTCCATTAGGGGTTGGGACCAAATGTCTGGCTGCTGCTACTAAAAGCCACTTAACATAGTTATTGAAGCCCATCCAGCAACAGTCTGTTGCATACTGAATTTGGATAACATCAAGTCCCAGATATATTAATCTATTCAGACCATACCAGTCCATTAATAGTTATTCTACGATAAGGAAGAGGTTGCTCCATTACAATTTGACATGGAGTCCAACCAGACACTGACATCTGATCTTGGAAGGAAGATAACAGCCAAAAGAGGTAGTCTAGAAACTGAAATAATCATGACAGGGAAAAAAATACACTCATTCAGTCATGAAACTACTACATAGAAATGCATCAATCAATAACATATCCCATATCCATAGTTCCATGCTTCCATTTTTGGCACATCTCACTAAGCCCATGAATTAGTTATTGTCTTCTCCCATAAACATAATTTTGGTTCAAGAAAAAAAGAACCATTAATCATAAAGCATAGGCACTGATGCCCTTCATTAAGGAAATGCAGTACAATCAATCATTCCAAGTTTAAAAAGAGAAATCTTTTCCATTCTAATTATCAAGGGATGTATATATTTTACTATTTACCAACTAAAAAGTCGAATTATTTCCAGAGAAACAACCATGATTGTACAAAAATAATGGAGACGAGAAAAGATTCTTACAAGAACAATCCTTTTTTGGCGATTGCGGCGCGGAGCTGTGACAGAGAATGGCTCGTCCGAGCATCGACAAGCTTGAAACCACTCCAACCACATAAAAAAAAACTACCAAACCAAGCACCCAAGGCATCAACATGAACCCAATGAAAAAAGTCACCGATCCGCAAAGCATCAGAGCCAACGATATACCTAACATCAACGATGCAAACCCAGCCGGAGTCAGCTGCTCCATACCCATTTGCCTCCTCCTAACTGCCATCCCACCAGCCGGCGACGACGACGACGACGACGAACCTTCTGTGGCAGCCGCCGACACCACCGGCGTCTCATCAGAAAACTCAATCGAATTGGGAGGTGATCTCAAAATATTCAAAACCAATGTGGATAGCTCATAAAACACCTTGGACTGCTGATCTTGCGGCCTCCTCATAATTTCCCTTTTCCCAAACCCCCAACTAGAAAAGATGAGACAAACCCTTGAATGGATCCCTCCGATTCTTCAAAACTGAAAGCAAAAGGCCTATTTGAGAAAATCGAGGCAAGCGGATAAAATAAATATTTTTTCCCTTTCTCTAAGAAAATTATTGTTAGAAAGGAAGCGAAAATCAATGGTGCAGTACAAAAACTCCGATCACAGATCTCCTACCAACTCTATCCGACAAACCCACATATGTAACCATGAATTTATTTTCACATTTATGTAGACCTTCTGGAAAACAAAAATAGAAATAATATTTATTGAGAGAAAATTTTCAGATTTTTTTCTTTATTTAGAAACTGAGGATTCGCGATGGGAAGAATAATGAGTGTAGCTTTATCCACCTAGAGATATAAAGATGTTCGGAAGAAGATAAAGGATTGTGCAGAGAGCCGTCAAGGGCTGAGGCGGCCACGTTGTTAGAGAGAGTGGTATATACGCGCAATTTTTATTTTATTTTTCTCCCAAACCAAAAATTTGGAAATTGTAGAATTCGGTTCTTTTTTATTTTTATTATGAAGAAAAATGTTTTTAAGCTTGAATCTTTTGTATTGACTTAACAGGCTTGATTGTAATCGAAGAAAGACAAAATATTATGTTAGTATTAGATAATTTATACTATATAAATTCCTATAGTGATAACTTTTATATTAAGTAATCGAATGCCAAGGCAATGCTCGGCTTATATGAGACTATTTATAAGTTAAATATGTCAAATTTTAATTATTATTGTAATATTTATTTATTACTATACATGTACATATATAATAATATTTTGTTGTAATATTTTAATTATTAGTTCATTTATTTTTTAATAATGCTTTAAAAAGTTAAAATGTATTATATATTGGAATAAAGATTTTGTACAATCCTTCAATTTTATGAGTTATAAATATGTATATGATGTAATTTTTTATAGGTTAAATGTATTAAATTTTAACTATTATTGAACTATTTATTTATTAATATACATTTACATATATAATAATATTTTGTTAGTAATATTTTACATATCATCTAATTTATTTTGAGATAACATATAAGGTGGGATTTGATAAATTTAATTTTTAGCAATCTTTTTTAGCTATTTAAAATATTCATTTTTCTATTTTTATAATGCTACAAATAAAATTTAAAAGATTTGGACCTAAATATATTGATATTGTAATTTTTATCTAACAAAATAAAAAGAAAGCACACATGTTAAATAAATGTATCATAAACATATATATAGTTGAGTTGAAAAAGAAAACAGAAGAATACAAATTCCTAATATTTTGAATGAGCATTATTGAAGAGTTTTATTTTATGGATAAATGAAATGATTATAGTAGAGTTTTATAGATAAAATAATTTTTTTTATTAAGGAAAAATGAAAAGTTTTACATGGAATATAAAAATCCAAAAACTTTGATGCACCAAATCACATGAAAGCATGACTTGGGAGTACCTTAAGAGCTGAAGTGGCATTAATAAAGAGCTTGTCTCTCCTTTTATATAATATATTCCCGTCGTCCTTTTTTACAAAGCATTTGCAGCCTTTCTATAAAAATTAAAAGAAAGGTTTTTTTCCCCCCTAAAATACCCTTTCTAACTAACACAAAAATTTAAAAAGTAAATAAGTAATGTCTGAGTGATTAAGACATCTCTTCGTCTCCTCCATCGACAAATTTAAAATTTCCCATGAAAAATACTCCTTAATTTCATCCTTTTCAATTTTTGCTTGACATTCTCTCCTTATATGAAATTTCCCATGAAAAATACTCTATTCAAGCTCACCTTTTGAGATGAGAAATACGAGAACTCCAATGACTCACAGTTGGGAAAAATCTAAAATTTACTTCACTCTTACAAAGTGGGGGAAATGGAATAAATGATGCCAAGCTACAATAATCAAAGGCAAATTCAAATGTTGAAGCTGAGAGGAATATCCAACCGAATACAAATCACAATTTAGTCTCTAGTCAAGAGAATCAGTCCATTTTTTATTTGAATTTGGTCTTGAGTGAAGAGTCCAATAGCTTCATTCATTTGAACTATTAACCCCCCACCATAAGATTTAGGGATTCCTCCTCCAAATATGGATAATCTCTGTAATTTTTAAATTATTGTTCTTTTGGTTTAATTTACTCTAGGTTTTTTATTTAGGTTGGCTATTAGTGAAATGGCGGTGTCATAGCTTACTGGTGTTCCAAGTGCAGTTTGGAAAGTGAAAAAGAATGTCAATGATGAATTTGATGCTTACATTGTTGTGTCCTTTGCCATTGCTACTCTACTTCTTTCCATTGGTGAGACAATAGAAGAAGTTAGTGATAGTGGGTTTCTTGATACCACACCCTCTGTGACTGTTTCTTTGATAGATGATGATTCTTTGATGCAAGTTCATCCAAGTGGGATTAGACATATTAGAGAGGATGGGCGTATTAATAAGTGGAGAACCCCTGGAAAGAGAACAATTGTTAAGGTTGGTTCTAATAGACTTCAAGTGGTTATTGTCGTAAATGGTAGGGAGCTTATGTACTTTGAGGTGGACATAACTGGGTAGTTAATGGAGGTAGAGAAGCAAGAAATGTCAGGAGATGTTGCTTGTTTGGACATTGCCCCTGTTTCTGAAGGACAACAAAAATCTCGTTTCCTTGCTGTTGGATCATATGATAATATCATTCGAATTTTGTCATTGGATCCGGATGATTGTATGCAAATTCTCAACCTACAATGTGTATCTTCACCTTCGGAATCTCTCCTATTTCTTGAGGTTCAGGCTTTTGTTGGGAGGATGGATCAAATCACCTTGCTAACCTTTTTTAAAATTATTGTTCTGACATATGCACATAGTCATGCTTTAGATTCAATAATTTTTGTTTGTTCTGTAATGCAAGCAACTAAAAAACTCCTGCTTCTGAGTTCCTGCTTCAAAGGTTATCAGAAGATAAATAAACGATCTTGGTACTATTGTCTGAATTGAAAAAAAAAAAAAAAGGTGTGAAATCCTTTTTCCTATTATAAATTAATCTTCTAGTGGACATATAAGTTCTAGTCAACAATTTCTTTCTCTTTTATATTCTTGTGCATCATTTGAGTGACCCTAAAATTTTTTTATTTATGCAGTTTCCAACATTAAAATTACACTTTCCTCTATATTTTTTTCTTTCCCATTATCTTATTCATTAATTTCATATTCTTTTGTTTTTCCTTCCTTTATTGTAGAGCATGGTAATGAATTGCAACAACAAGTTGGATCTAAACGGATGTTTTTGTCTAATGACCAACACCAATATATCTATGAAGCTTTATCTATGAGATGCATCAATAGGAAATTAAAATGTGGCACGATGAAAGAGGTAGCTTTATTACTTTCCCCAAATATTTGCACAGTTCAATGGATTTGGAAACAAGGAAAAGAAAATGGATTTAGTGAATTAGTTGAAGTTGCTCATAGGAAGACAAAAAAATGATATGCCAAAAAAGATTGATATTGATATTGATATTAATAGTGTTCAAGAGATACCTTTAAACCAACAAACAACTATTTGATCTCTTGCTAATGTTTTTGGTACCAACAAAACCTCAGTGTCACGGTGATTGTCTTGGGGTATATTAAGGAGACACTCAAATTCCATAAAGTCATATTTGAAGGAAGAAAATAAAAAAGTTAAAATGAACTTTTCTATCTCAATGCTTGATAGGGAAAGTTTTGGGACTCATCCAAAATTTATAGACATGCTTAATGTAGTTCATATAGATGAGAAAAGGTTTTTCATGTCAAAAAAGAAAGAAACTTATTATTTTCTAAAGGATGAAGTAGATCTTTTGCGAATGTCTAAGGGTAAGAATTTTATTCTAAAGGTCATGTTCTTAGTTGCTTTGACTCAACCAAGATTTGTTGCTAATGGAAATGAGATATTCTCTGTAAAGATAGGTATATTTCTTGTCACAGTTAAGGAACTAGCAAAGTGAAATAGAGCAAATCATACAAGAACTATTGGGTCAAAAACAGTACCATCTATTAATAGAGATATAATGAAATCTTTTATGATTGAGAAAATTATATTGGCTATTAACGAGAAATTTTCACAAGATTCAAATGGTCATATATTTATTCAACAAGATAATTATAGGATACACATTGATCCAAATGATTCAAAATTTATTGAGACTGCCACAAGTCATGGTTTTGATATTTTATTGATGAATCAACCATCAAATTCTCCTGATTTAAATGTTTTAGATCTTGTTTTTTTTAGAGGTATACAATCATTGCAGGAAAATTGTATTTCAAGAACCATAGATGAGTTTGTTGTAGCTATTGAGAATTCATTTGAAGAGGTTTTAGTGGAAAAGTCAAATTTTATTTTCTTGACATTGCAATTATGCATGATTGAAATACTGAAAACTCATGGATCTACCAAGTTCAAAATTCCTCATATCAACAAAGAAAGATTACAAAGAGAAGGACGTCTACTTACTCCATTTTTTTGTGATTCAACACTAGTTCAAGGTTGAGTGTCATTTTGAGTATGTAAATTTATTATATACGAGAATTTTTTACAGTTTTTGAGTATGCAAATTTCTATTTTCTTATGCAATGACAATGCTGAATGTAGGGACAGAAAATATTTTTTTTGAGAAGGTAAGATCTAGCAAATATCGTCAATTCTCTTCTTGCATATCATAACTGAGCTCATGAAATTTGATACTATAAATTTGTGAACAGTATTGCTAGTCACAATGGATGGTTGTTTTCGTGTACTTTTTTTTTTTTTTTTTTTGGCTTTCCTATAGGTTATCTATAAAGGAAATTTTTACTTGATTTATTATTTGTGCCTTAGATAAATTTCATATTGTTGCTTCTTATTTTCTATAGCAGTTGGATTTGCTGGAATAAAGCTGTGTGTGTATTCTCGAATTATTTGGAAACATAACATGGCATTTTACTACAATTATATTATATTTCTTGTGCTGGGACTTGTTTCAAAATTAAACATCTTTTTGGATGGCCTGATGGCTATTTTTTTCATGCTCCACTACTATTTGATGAGCAGGTTGGTTGCTTTTCTCACAATTTGAAATTTCTTTATGATGGGGAGAGTTCGGAAAATGGAATGCTTTTATTGCAGTTGTATTAGGCTTTAATTGCAATAATATTCTTTTGGACATATAGCCTTATTTTCAGGATCCTTATTGTCTGTTTTTAGATTGGCTACATATGCGTGGTTCATTGATACTTCTCCTGGTGGTTTCTTTGCTCATGACTTGAGAGGCAATTGGCCTGGAACTGTGATATGCCTTTTCATTGGCTGTTATCTTCTTCAAGAACACATTCGTGCCTCAAGAGGATTCCGAAACTTCTTCACACAAAGTCATGGTGTATCAAACACTATTGGGGTCATCCTCTTGTTGCTCTATCCAATCTTGGCAATTGTAATTCACTTCATACATTTCTGTCATTTATGTCCTTATTGTTGTATAAGAAGAAGAAGCCTATATTTATTATTGGCTAAGAATATTATGTTACTGCAAAGTTTGTCCATTGGGTTGTTCTATTCCTGGCAAACTAAACAGAAGGAAATTTGATATGATATTTCCATTGAGTTGTTGGCATTTATTTCTCTATGAAAAGGGTTAATCTTTCTTACAAAATTAATGTTCACGAACAACTTCATGAAATAAAAAATAGTTTGGATTTCTCTGTTACTTTTTTACTGAAGTGGCAAAAGTTCTTCTTTTGTTCAACAATGTCGTAACAGAATGCTACAAATTTCCTGGATTCAGATCACATTCACACCATTGGTATTCAATATAGTAAATTCCGGGGAAAAGTAAAAGGAAAACAAATCTAGCTTGAGAGTGATGAGACTGTTATTTATGAATTTAGGCTATCTACAATAACAGTTTACATGAATTGGCAAACTGCATGTGCTAATCAATTAGACACAAAATGGATTATTTTGATAACAAGTCTTCTAGCAAAATAAAATTTGCTAACAAGTTTTCTTTTTCTATATGTAATAGCTCCATATATGCAAACAAAATAATAAAGTAAATTACCAAAAGCTTGCAAATAAATTACCAAAAAAGATTGAATTATCACATTACATAATGTTTTTAGATAGAAATAAAAAACAAAATAAAAATCGGGGATCAAAATAAAACCAAGTTACATTCTTAGTATAAGACCTTGGGGATCCAAAATTTCTGCAACTCATAAGAAAAAAAAATTGAAGTTTCTCTTCTTTTGAAATTTCTCCTTCGTCATCAGCTTCAACATTAAAATCGATGTTGGTATCAGTTTTATCTTGTTCAGATTGATCATATGTTTCTTCAGTAGGGTCTTATCCTCATTCTGAAAATCCCTTACTTTTCATTCTTCATTGTGCATTTACTCATCATGAAGCACCACTCACAGGCTTCTTTTTCATTCTTCAATATGCAATCACTCATCCTGGAAAAAAAAGAGGGGCAAAAGGAGACCCAATCATTAAATTCAGATGTTCTAAACTTGACCAAAACAACACAAAACGTAAAATAGTGATTGACATAGACATTAACGGTGCTCCAATAATTAATCATCAATTACTAGAATCTATTATATTTAGATACTGTGCTATTGCTATCAACCAAACATTTGCAATTTCCTTGGACTATGAATGCACATCTAAAATGTGACCTAAAGATACAAATTGTTGACAATGATCTGAAAAAGATGCATGGTTATAACATGACAAGCAGTAGAAAAATCTTCTTCTTTTATATTCTTAAAAACTTTCAATCAATTAAATATTTATTAAATCACTATATGCCAAACAAAATACTCAAATGATGTCTAAGTATACTAATTAATATAACAATTCAATTTTGAAGCTTTTTGGTTGAAATCCCAAATATATAAAGAGGTTTAGGATTAGCCAAAAGTTTTTGAAAAGGTGCACCCATACAACGTCAAGCAGGGTTCTCCATCAACATTAATATTTCCCAATAAAATTCAAGTAATAATATAACCCAAGACCAAATAACTACTTTAATGATAGATATCACACCTTCTGAAATTAGAAATTTTTTCAATTCAAACATGTTCCCTTTTGAAGGGGGCAAAGATCACAAATGAAGCATTAAAAGAGGGCAATTCAAATCTAAAGTCAAAAATAAAGCAAATCACTGTGGGTTCACTTAACAATTACATTAGATCAAGAATATTATAAACTTCTGTAGTTAAATTAAAACTGTAATTTGAAAATGTGATACAACTATATAATGACAAGTTCCATTTTCCATGACTTAAGGCTAGGTCAGTGGTTCAAAAGCACAATGAAGGCAACACCTTGGTTTCCGTTTTAACCCTGATGCTGGTTAGTCTCCGTCAAAAGTATTCTACTTGTTTTTTATGCTTGGTAGGTTTTGGAGATACTATTATTGATGGTGAGAACTACATTCTTCAGTGTAGGTTGTATTGGGGATGGGAGTTGAGGTTTGAACGAAGAGGATTGCCTGGCCTACTGCAAGTATAAAGTTTCCACATCTTCTCTCCTCTTGCTCACTCGTATATATTTTCGAGGTTCAGAGATTTGAGGATGCTCGTAGAAATTGTGCTTTACTTACTTTATGATTTTTTATTTTTTCATTTGTTTTACATTGATTTGATTATTCAAAATTAATAGAAATATATTTTAATTTTTCTTTAAAAAGTTATTTTCATCGGGCACCCCTCTCATCTTAGGGGTAGAATTGGTCAACTATAT